>VDFB02000002.1:209614480-209750767 GCA_007258455.2 Sequoia sempervirens | reverse complement strand
TTTACACCCTCACCTTAGGAAATCAAGTTCGAAGGTGAAATTCCACATCACCCATCCAAAATGCATTCACTTGGTGCATGTTTTGTGTGTCAATGGGGGAATTTTCAGTAGGGAGGCAAGTGCGGCATGCAAACGTCTACACAATGTGTTACCGTCCCTAACAAATTATTTCCTTTGAGTCTATAGGGATGCTTTATAACGCTTTTGTGCGACCAACCAACCCAAAAATGGTTCATTTTTGGCCTTCAAAGGAATTCATTAATTTTATATCTCAAGCAATTCTCATTCAATCTCTTCAACATTCTAGCACTCCATTTTCACAACTCCATTAAGCATTACAGCAACCGGTTACTCTGTCAAATTCATCCTTGGATGTGTTTCTCTACCATACAAGCTATGAGCTTGGAGTCTTGCAAGACCTCCCATCGTCACCACTGTGGTTGTGGTGAGTATTCCAAGTTCATTACCTTGCATTCTCCCTTCGTTGGCCTTGAGTGCCTTTGGGTGGAGGTGGTATAGCATCACTTCACTTTCGCATTATAATTTGATAGACTAGATTTATATCTTTTGTAGTGTTCAATGCATTTCTTTTTATCTCCTTTATCATACTTTCTATTAAACATGCATAGGACAACTGAGAGGGAGGGGGTTGAATCAGTTGTCACACAATTCAAACTCAAAACTTCAATACTTTTCAATTCCACAACCACACTATTTTGTTATTAAGCAAGAGCATGAAACAAAAAAAATAGAAAGTAAATCAAAACAATGAACACCATATTTTTACATGGAAAACCCAACAAGGGAAAAACTATGGTGAGGGTTAAATCACAATATAAAGAGATTATAAAACTAAATAAAAAGGCTCATTGCCAAGGGCTCACTACCCAAAAGAAGGACTCACTATCCAATTACAAAGGCTCACTGCCTATAGATACAAAAGAGAACAAAAGATCCACCACAATAATTAACATACATCCACAACCTTGAATAAGGATTGCAAAAACCTTTAGCTCACTACCTTCAGGAATCCAACACAATAAAAACCATTGTCTCAAATCACTCTCACACACACACACTTCTGCTCTTATGATTTGTGAATCACTTTCGTCACTTTGCATCACTCTGTCATTTAACTCTTCACAATTTCACTTGATTTTATACCATCCTCAACCCTTGAAGATTTCTCCAAGGTTGGCCACAAATATATATTATTTCATAAATTCAATTTAGGTTGGACACTCAAAATTCCTCTGGTGGAAAGGAATAAGAGTGGACCAATAAAAATATTTTTCAAGATCAAAAAATAATATTCTTGAATCAACCACATGTTTCCTTAATTATATTTTATTCTTTGAATGAAGTGTAGACACCAGGTCAGCCAAACCTAATGAAAACACAAATGAACAATGATGTACATGTTTCCCAACAAGAATATGGCATACAAACTCCACAACATGATTCATTATGCATGAGAATACATCTCAGATTTCTTCGGATACATCTACACCAAAAACAATATGTTTCACACACTGAACACCTTTCACCAATTCATCTGAACTATGCAAACCCACACAAGAACACTGAAAAATGACTTATGGATTATCGATCTTAAACCTTCTTTTCCAAAACATAGAGAACACCATCATAATACATATCCCAGATCCACAAGATTTGAAATAAAACAACGGAGGACTGCAAAGCAAAAACATTTCTCTCAGTCCATAGAAGATCAACTCTGTTAGAAGAATTCACACACCAGTGGACATAAATTTCACATAATATCATACCGAAAGCTAAAACTCAGGAAATATCACCACAATATCACCACTATGAAATCTACAGAACTACACAAGCATAAGATCAACATAGGAGAAATGCGGAGCACATACTAGAGAAAAATTTGAACACATTCATCACTCTGACTTCTCTTCTTTATTAATTTTCTTAAAAGCACTTGGAAACTCATCAACACAACACATTTGCAACGGCATAAAGATATCTCCATGTACTCACAACATACCGAACTGTGTTGACATCAATGACAACACCACCAAACTAGCTCATACTTGCAACAATCTCCCCCTTTCTCATTGGTTTCAACACATGATGTGAAAAAACATCAAAGACAACAACCTACATAATATTCTAGGATAGCACCTTCTCTTCTATTGCAACTATTTTTCACTTAAATTTCTCTCCCCCTTTGACATTAATGGAAAATGCCAATAAATTTGATTACTCTTTCTTAGGAGTACACTCATACTACAGCAATGAAAACCAATCTTTTCTACTCCACCTATGAAGTAGACCCATCTATCAGTCTAGATAAATAAATAATTTATGAATTCATTGGATAGATGCACCTTCATGTGCACTTAGTTTAGAGGTCCAATGACCCCCAACCTCTCCCTAAGATGCTCAAAATTATCCTTTGGAAGAGCCTTAGTAAATATTTCTACAATTTGTTCCTTTGTTGTCATATACTCTAGTTTGACTTCATTCTCTAGCACTTTTTTTCTCAAAAAATGATATTTGATAAATATGTGCTTTGTTCTTGAATGCATAACTAGGTTCTTTGAAATTTTTATTGCACTTGTGTTGTCACAAAAAATAGAAATAGGCTAATCGCGTACCACTCCAATGCCTTTCACAGTTTACTTCATCCAAAAAACCTATGTGCAACAGGATGTTGCAACAATATATTCTACTTCTCTAGTGGATAAAGAAACCGAGTCTTGTTTTTTACTCAACCATGAAACCAATCTTTTGGCTAGAAAGAAAGCACCACCACTGGTACTCTTCTAGTCATCTACACATCTGGTCCAATCAACATCTATATAAGTACTTAGGGTAAAATCTTCACTCTTAGGATACCATAATCCATAATATGGTGTACCTTTAAGATATCTGAATATCCTCTTTATAGCTATGACATGCACTTCTTTAAGATCTACTTGGAATCTCGAAACTAAACATACTACATGCATAATATCTGGTCTAGTAGTAGTAAGATACAACAATCTGCCAATCATAGATCTATATTTTCTCTAATTAGTCTTAGTAGATTCATCATCTTTGCTCAGTTTACATCTGATTACCATAGGATTTCAAACCGGTTTGGAATCATCCATCCCAAACTTCTTCAAAAACTCTTTTACATACTTAGATTGTGAAATGAATATCCCTTTATCAGTTTGATTCACTTGTAAACTAAGGAAGGAATTCAATTCACTAATCATAGACAACTCAAATTCTTTTTACATCTCTTCAGCAAAAATTTTACACATGCCGTCATTTCCACCAAAAATGATATCATCAACATACACAACTACTATCAAATTTTTATTACCATGCACTTTGAAGTAGAGATTGATGCCAATAGAACCTTTGCTAAATTCTTTCTTTGTCAAGTATTTATCCAATCTTGCATACCAAGATTTGGGAGCTTGCTTTAGTCCATACAATTCCTTCTTCAACTTACAAACCATGTCTGGTTTGTTAGATAACTGAAACCCTTTAGGTTGTTCCATATACACTTCTTCCTCCAACTCACCATTCAAAAAAGCTAACTTAATATCCATTTGATGCACTTTGAAGTCCTTGTGGGTAGAGAATGCCAAAAACATCTTGATAGCTTCCATTCTAGCCACAAGGGAAAAATTTTCTTCAAAATCTATACCTTCAACTTGTGCATATCCCTCACATACAAGTTTTTCCTTATTCCTTCCACTTTCATTTAGCTTATTCCAAAACACCCATCTCGAGCCAATCACATTTTTATTCATAGGCCTGGGGACGAGTTCCCATGTCTGATTATTTTCTATTTGATGTAACTCTTCCTTCATTGCTCTCATCTAGCTCTCATCTTCACATGCTTCACTTACAGATTTAAGTTCAATTTTAGAAAGTAAACACAAATTTACCTCAGCTACAACTCTACTTCTTGTCTTCACACCTTCACTCTTGTTTCCAATTATCTGTTCCTTTGGATGATTCTTCTGTACATACTTAGGAGTCTTAACAGTAGGTTTCGACTCATTCTCTTCTTCTTATTCTTCATTTTTTTCTTCTTTCTCTTCTTTTTCCTTCTTTTTATTCTCCTCAAGTATACATCTATAGATAGGATCATCATTTTCAACTTCACTTATCTCAATAGGTATTTGTATGTCTTCATCAACTTTCACATTAACACTTTCAACAATCTTTCTCAATCTTTTGTTAAGCATTTGCATACTTTCCTAGTAGTAAAACCCATCAAGAAGATTCCTTCAACACATCTAGCATCAATTTCAAGTTTTCTTCATCCCTTTTATTATAACATCTTCTTAATTACAACTATATTTTAGAACTATATATTGGAGATGATTAGGAAGAAGAAATTCAAAAAAAAAATTACCATGTTAATTACAATTGACCAAAATCATATATAAAATTTCTCATTCTAAAACAATTTAGTTGTTCTTTGTTTAATGAAGGCATTGGTTCTATAGTTTGAAAATACTCTGAATTAGTGAGCACAACTTTGTTTCCGATCGTTGTAGATTTCTTTATTAGTGTTCATTGTCGTTCTTATGATTTTAAATAAAATTAAAACTTTATGGCTTTATTTTTTATGATTTTTTTTTGTGTGAGATAATTTTCAAAAATCTAAGCATGTGCTTATTTCTTACTATGTCTAGTTTACCAATTGCCTAAAATGGAAATAAATAAAATGATTTGAATAGAAGATTGTATAAATTAGTTTTTTTGTTTTGGCTGCAAAACATACATAAAGATTTCCTTTCAAAAAATTACAAATTTGATTTCAGTTGGGGGATACCAAGCGCAATTTGTACTCGAAGTACTCTTAGAGGAGAAACTTCAGAAACAAAAAGTGAGGTATGGTGTGAGGACCTTTATTATAAGCACATACAATTTTGGATACACATTGCACCTTTTCTAATTCTATACAGTCAATCATCATTGTCAACGTTTTCCCTCTATTATCATATGTTCTACATCTATTGTTGAACACTAGTAAAGAAATCTACCTCTATCGTTGACTTCCTACACAAATTGAATCAACAAGCGAACGATCGGCACTGAAGTTGTGATCTCTAATTTAGAGTCTTTTCAAACTACATAACGAATGCCTTCATTAAATGGAGAACAACAACATTATTTTAGAATGAGAAATTTTATATATGATTTTAGTCAATTTCTTTGTATTGCTCTATTTTGTTTTGAATAAATTTTTACCTTTTTTTTATTTGAAAGAAAAATTAATAAAAAAAATATTTCAATAATTCATGAGAGCTGAACAAGAATCCTTTTACAAAGTGTTCATTGATATACTTTGAAAATGTGGAAAACATTTTGGAAAAATTGAGAAACTTATTTTGCTCTGTTCTTGAAAAAATAATGTTAGAAACCTTATAGACATTGGAGGAAAATCAATTTATGATGAGCTTTATGAAGTAAAACAACATATATTGGTCAACATTGAGGAAAAGAGAGAAAATGAGCATCAGATAAATCATAAAATTTATGAATAAAGTCAAATTTTGAGCTTCATGAAGTACAACAACATATATTGTCCAACATATATTTCTCTCTATTCTCCAAATACTTGCACCAATTTGACTATTCATTTCTGCCTAGGTATTATGAAGTATATAGCTTATTTTAGTTATTATTTCTTCTCTTTTAGTTTTATTTAGCATTTAAAAAGGACATAAGGTTTTAGAAGTGAAAAATGAATATGAAAGGACACATGACTATAGAGAGAGGGGCAAGAAATGAAGTTGTTTGGAGGAAGATGAGCTAAGATTCTGAATAGAAGATAGTCATTGGTAAAATGGTAGAAATAAATTAAAAAGAGATTAGGGGGTGCACAGTCATAATGTGGATTTAAATTCAACTCTGGGTAAGAAAATTTGATAATGGCAGAGTAAGAGGAGGGAGGGGGTGTGGGAAATAAAGATAAGAGATATGAAGGAGATAGAGAATGGAGAATTTGATAAGTGGAATGAGATTTAAAACTTAGCATATTGTAAAATGTATTTTGGGTTATCAATGAATTGCTTTAGATTTTCAGTGTTATTTGAATTTTTTTTTAGCTGCTTAATTCAATTGTCCCATTTTCTTTTTTTTAAATAATTGATATAGAAAAGAATGAACTTCTTACCAATGTTATTATAATTGAAGTTTTTATCTCATTGAATTTGGCTACTGATATTTAGGTGTCAATTATCTATGAATATTCTTTTCTAAGAAAGAGCTTTCATGATTTCCCTACATCAAAAGATATTACATTAGTGTCTTTTTTACTTGAAAGTAAAAGAAGTTAAAAAAATCCTTGTAGAAATAAGAAAGAAAAAGTTCAATATACTACCAAACATAATGACAAACAATACAATAATTATAAAAACATTAATAATATTATAATAACCTTAGTAGATTCAAAGTTTGATCTATGGAATCCTTTGCGTAGTCAATACTTTTATTCCTTCTTGTTGACATAAATCTTTGATGGATTGTAATTTTTTTCTTTTCCAACTCATCTTTTATTTCACTTTCAACATTTCTTTGTTGGAAAATATACTTTTCTTGAACTGAAATATTTTTTTCTAAATTAAAATTGCATTTTTTTAATGCAATTTACACATATTTTATTGTCTTCTACTTGGTTGTAATACTTAATAATATTCTCATAAGAATATAATTTCTCTTAAGTTATCAATTTCTTGACAAGTTGTTTCAGAATACTTCTTTTCAACACATTTGAGAGAAACATTATCTCTCTTGCCATTCTTCCCTTTAACAATCTCTTCCATAAGAGTTAAATTATGTATTTTGAACAATTACTTATTCTTCCATATTATAAAACCAACCAAGATACATGAAAACAAAATGTTGAAGTAAAATAGTCACGTAATATCATCTTCATTATATTCACAACTAATAAAAATGAAATATTGAGATGCTAGATAATAAGTCATGGTGCTCTGTAGACTTTTTGAAATTATCTATAAAAAAATACAATAAACCAATGAATATAAAATGAGTGCTATCTATATTTCATAAACATTTTGTAAATATAAAAAAATTAATATATTTGAATACATAATGTTTAAAATTCTTATTCTATTTAATAAAACTCTAACTTATCTTCTCAAATATATAATCAAACTCTAACTTCCTCTCTCAAAAATATGTAATGAATTTGATGCTTATTAGGAACAATTAAATATCAATTTTATACTGAATATGGTATGAAATTATAAAACTTTATATTGATAGCATATGGTAGTGTATAAGCCATCAATATAGAGTTTTATAATTTCATACCATATTTTAATAGTATGAAATTGATACAATTGTTCCTATTAAGTATCATATTCATTACATATTTTTGAGGAAGTAAGTTAGAGTTTGATTACATATATTTGAGAGGAGAAGTTACAGTTTTATTAAATATAATAAGAATTTTAAATATTATGTATTGAAATATATTCTTATATATTTACAAAATGTTAATGAAATATAAATAGCACTCATTTTCTATTCATTGATTTGTTGTATTTTTTTTTATGTAATTTTAAATGGTCTACAAAGCATCATGACTTATCAATTAGCAGCTCAGTACTTAATTTTTATTAGTTGTGAACATAATGGAGATGACAGTACGTGGGTATTTTAGTTCAACATCTTATTTTCATGTATCTTGGTTGGTTTTATAATATGGAACAAATAATCATTCATAAGACATAATTTTACTCTTATAGAAGAGATTATTTAAAGGAAGAATGGCACAATCATATATCAGGGAAGTTAAGAGAGTAGAGATAATGTTGCTCTCTAATGTATTGAACAGAATTATTCTAAGACAATTGATGAGACAGCTGATCAAGAAATTAATAACTTAAGAAAATTAGATTCTCATGAGAATATTATTAAGTATTATGACCAAGCAGAAGACAGTAAATATGTGTATATTACACTAGAGAAATGCAATTTTAATTTATTAAAATTTATTTCAGTTCAAGAAAAATATATTTTGTAACAAAGAAACATTGAAAGTGAAATAAAAGCTAAGTTGGAAAGGAAAAAATTACAATCCATCAAATATTTATGTCAGCAAGAAGGAATAAAAGTATTGACTACAAAAAGGATTCCCATGGATCAAACTTTGAATCTACTAAGGTTGGTTATAATATTATTAATTTTTTTATAATTATTGTATGGTTTTTCTTTATGTTTGGTAATATATTGAACTTTTTCTTCTTGTTTAAAAGATTTTTTTTTAACTTATTTTACTTTACACCAATGGAATATCTTTTGATGTAGGGAAATCATGGAAGGTCTTTCTTACATTCATAGAGAAAAATTTATTCATAGATATTTGACACCTAAAAATATTTTGCGAAGTTTGAAAGTGATCATCATCTTTGTTGAAAATTTTTTAACTTCAATATCACTAGCCAAATTCGGCGAGACAAAAATTTCAATTATAATAACATTGGTAAGAAGTTCATTATTTTCTATATCAATATATTTTTTAAAATTTTTATGGAACAATTGAATTAAGTAGCTCAAAAAAAAAATCAAATAACACCAAAAATCTAAAGCAATTCAATGATAAGACAAAATACATTTTAGAATATGCTAAGTTTTCAATTTCATTCCATTTATCAAATTCTTTGTTCTTTTTTTCTCCTCCATATCTCTGCTCTTTACTCCCCATGTCCCTCTTCTTACTATGCCATTATCAATTGTTCTTACTCAGAGCTAAATTTAAATTCACCTTCTAGCTTTACACCCCCTAATCCCTTTTTAATTTCTTTCTTCCATTTTACCAATGACTATCTTCTACTCCGCATCTTAGATCATGTTCCTTCAAGCAACTTCCTTTCCCTTTCCCCTCTCTCTATAGGCGTGTGTCTTTTCATATTCATTTTTCCTTTTTCTTTTCATATCTCTCAAGAATAGGCATTTAATTGAATTTTTTAATCTACTATCATTTATCTATATGGTACAACCCCCTCTCTTCCCTGTCAATTATTAAATCTGCGTCATTTTTTCTTGTTGACTGGGCAACACACACCCATCTACTTCCCCTCAAAAAGGTGTTAACAACTATTCTTTAAATATGTATATTTTTTGTGTTGTTCAAACATAAATAAATCAATTTTAAAACTATTAATTATTAAAAAACTTGAGCTTTGAAGTTGAAAACTTGTTTCTTTTACCTCTTATTTTTGTCTTTTACTCCAACAATATCATCGTATGTCTAGCCACATTCACTCAAAAATTAATCATTTATTTACCTTATTTTATTTGTATTACTTTTTGAGGCATCGATTTTTCACTTCTAAAACCTTTTGTCCTTTTTGAATGTTAAATGAAACTAAAATAGAAGAAATAGTAACTAAAATACTTGCTATATACTTTGTAATGCCTAGCCAGAATTGAACAATCAAATTGGTGCAAGTATGTGGAGAACAACGATAAATATATGTTGGCCAATATATGTTGTTTTACTTCATGAAGCTCACAACTTGACTTTATCCATAAAATTTATGCTTTACCTGATGCTCTATTTTTCTTTTTTCCTCAATGTTGGCGGATATATATTGTTTTACTTCATAAAACTCCTCATAAATTGATTTTTCTCCAATGTCTAAAAGGTCTCCAAAATTATTTGTTTCAATAATAGAGAGAAATAAGTTCCCTGATTCTTCCAAAATGTTTTCCACATTTTCAAATTATATCAATGAAAACTTTGTAAAAGGATTCTTGTCCAGCTCTCATGAATTTTTGAAATAATTATTTTTATTAAAAAAAAATTAACTAAAAGAGGGGTAAAAATTTATTCAAAACAAAATAGAGAAATACAAAGCAAGGGAATTAAACATCCCTATATATCTCCACTAATTGGTCCAAATTTTGGGACAAATCTAGGGGTAATTGACCTCTTTCCACAATATTTCGACCCTACAAATGATCAGAAGCTTGTTCAGCCAAACAATTTGCAACCCCATTCCATTCACGAGGAATATGATAGAAAGAAATAGAATCAAAGGAAACACAAAGATGAAGAATCTATTTTATAATAACAACCAAATGCCAACTGACATCCTCTAACTACTGCCTCCTCAACAAATTCACTACCACCTGAGAATCAGATTCACAAATGATCCATCTCCACCCAAGAGCACAACCATGCTCCATAGCACATAGAATGGAAAGAGCCTCCATCACATTGTTAGTATACCAACCCTTATAAATAGAAAAGACAAACTCAACAAACCCAGAACTAGTTCACCCCACACCTCCAATACCAGCATGACCCAGATTTCCATAAGAGAACCATAGATTGATTTTCAACACACCCTGAGGAGGACACCAACACCCCTCCCTATTTATCTTCTAAAGAGGATGGTGATGTCTATTTCTCATGATCTAACTAGCACTCTAAGCAACTCCCCTTTGAAGAGGAAGACTGAGACGAGTGCAACAAGCAACCTCTTCTGGATCCACACCCTCGGACAAGTCACACTTAGCCATAATAATTTCTCCCATAGAATGTAGAATCTTCCACCACAAATTTTGGGCAACCAACTTCACATCTTCAAAAAATTTGTGATTCCTCTCCAGCCATATATGCCAAATAATATAAGTCAGTTCAAGAGCCCAAGTAACTTGAAGAAAAGAGGTCTTTACAGGGGCCTTCCCCCACCGAGAAAAGAACTCCACCAAAGAAGAGACATGCTATCAAGCCTGGTTCCACACAACCCACCAAATGTGCCAAAGCCTTCTAGAAAGGAATATTGGAAGAAGAGATGATAAACACTCTCTTCACTTTAATAACACAAAATACACATCGAGAGACCCTGGAACTCCCTCTTGCACAAGTTATCCCAAGTAAGACATTAGTTTTAGACCACCAAGCACATAAAAAAATCACACTTGGGCCAAGAAAATTTGTTCCACACTTGTTTCCACCAAGGAACCTGAACGTCCCCAAACACCTACCTAACCAACTCACCATAGCCTACTGAAACATAGTACTTAATAGAAAAATCACTGTTACTCCAAGCCAAGACATCCTACCCCACCATGGAATTGCATTCACCTGATGCTAGAATTTGAACTAGCTCTTACCTATCCTCCTTTGACCCTCTTGGTGTCCAATCCAAGGAGTGCTACCATCTAAGGCTATCATCCATTCCAATATTCTAAATAGACTTATAATGTTCAACTATATTCCAACCAGCAGCAATAAAATGATCACAAAGAGATTGGAGGTGAGGGTAAGAAAAAATAATAGGAGGATGACCATCCCAATAATCCCACCAAAAAAGAGCCCAAGAACATATATGACATATCCAAAAAGGCCCCTTCTTAACCAATTGAGCCTCCGATTTTAGGGTATTCCAAATCATAGATCCCCTTCCTTCTAAAGGGAAATAAGAGACATCAAAAGTGTTAACATCTTTAAGATACTTGTGGGTAAGAATATGAGCCCAAAGTTGATGTTGAATAGTACACCAACACCAATATAACTTGGTAGCAAGAGCTTGCACATCGTATCCCACTTAGCGAGACTCCACTTAACTGACTGCAAGTTAGCACTCCAAAGAAACCGTCATGAGAGAGCATCAAATTCCCTCAAGAAATACAAAGGATCTGCCTAGAAAAACACCTATAAATAGGGAGAGCCTGGATAATAGAATTTAGAAGAGTCACTCTTGCAGCAGTAGAAAGCCACCAATGAGTCCAATGATTGTCTTTACTATACAACTTAGCAAGCAAATTTTTCTAAGAAGACCTGGGCTGCCTACCAAAAGCAAGAGGAACTCCAAGATAGAAAAGGGGAAGAGACCTAATCTAAAACCTCAAAATATTAGCAATCCACTATTGAATAGCTTGAGGAGTACTAAAGAAGAAGATATAAGATGTGCCCATGGACTTTCTGATCCAAAGCAACAAGGTAAATATACAAAGCCTACCTAAAAGAAATAGCCTCTTGAAGGTGAGCCCTCCCCATAAGAGAAGTGTTGTCCACAAACTAAAGATGATAGGGCCATGGTAGCCCATTTCCCCAACACCAACCTTGAATCCTACCCTGGGAAACCCATGACTTAGAAATCTACCTAGACCCTCAGTCATAAAAATAAATAGGTAAGGAGAGAGATGATCCCCTTAACGAAGGCCCCTAGAAGCCTCAAGAAGCTCAGAAGGCTCCCCATTCAGAGGAACAATAAAAGAGGAAGAGGTAACCCAACTCATAGTCCAATTGACCCAATTGGGACTGAAATGAAAGCCTAGGAGAATTCTCTACAAAAATCTCAACTTAACCTTATCATAAGCTTTGGCCATATCCAACTTTATAAACATAGATTTATCCTTAGAAGTCACCATAGAGTGAATAAATTTAGAGGAAACCACCACCCCATCCAAGATTTGTCTACCAGTCACAAAAAAACCTTGCTCCTAGGAGATTATAGAAAGAAGACAAACTTTGAGCCTCTCTACAATCAATTTAGTAATAATTTGGTACACCACATTACAAAGAGCAATAGGTCAAAATAATTTGATTTGATCCACACCTTCCTTTTTAGGAATGAGAACTAGAAAATTAGAGTTCAAGGAATGAAGCATCTACTTGCTGCAAATAGATTCTCGGGCAAGCTCGAGCAAATCCTAACTTATAATATCCCAATATCCCAAAAACAACCTCTTCCAATTCAGGCAAAGAAATCGGCAAATGAGTAAATTGTTCATCTCCTTGGAGATCAGGGAGGGAATGCAAGAAAGGATCAAATTCTCATCTTCTACAGGGGCTGAATCCTCAGAAAAAATAGTAGAATAAAACTATCTAGCCTCACAAGCCAAAGCCTACAACAAAGAAATGCGAATCCCATCCACATTAACTAGAGAGGAGATATAACTTCTATCGTGGCAAGCCTACATAGAATGATGGACTAAAGTAGTATTCTTGTCCCCTTCCTGAAGCTAATCAATCCGAGCCTTTTTCTTCCAGAAAATATCCTCCCGAAGCTCCCACTCCACTACTCTTGTAGCCTAGGATTCCGCTTGACCCAAAGCATCACAAAATCCTAAATCCCGAATTTGGTGGGTAATCACATCAAGGAATGCTTGATCATTCCTCTTCATTACCTTAAAAATTTTCCAAAACTCATCCTATTCCATCTCTTAAGGTGAAATTTAATATACTGAAGTTTCTTCACAAAGGTATACATAGTTGTACCATAAGCAGGGTTATCATCCCACCACCACTGAGCCATAAGATCATGCAAAGAAGACTTCTAAAGCCACATAAGCTAAAACTTAAAGGGAGGATTCTTGGGAGTTAGGTTACTAAAATTTTAATTGACCATTGATTATAACCCCACCAATCAAGAATCTCAAAGCCAGTAACTAATCTACCTCCCACCAAAAAATAGGAAACAAGAAATCTATCCAACCTTTCAGATATTGCTTCCTCTCCACTCCGTTTATTATTCCAAGTGAAAACCCCATTAGAAGGCTTAACATCAAATAAAGAAAGAAAATCCACATTCTCCTAAAAAAAATCAGAAGTAGGCCCAAGCCAAGGTAGCCCACCTCTTTTCTCCTCCAAGCTTAACACAAAATTAAAATCACCAGCTAAGATCCAAGGAAGATATGGAGCACATAATCTAACATACCTTATATGAGCCTAAAGTTGGTTTTTTCCTTGACTATCAACCAAGGCATAAGCATTAGTAACCAGAATGGTCTCACCAGTTTCCAAGGAAGGGGCAACCATGGAAAAAGTAGAATGACTGGAAATCCACCAAAGTGGAGCAATCTTTCTTAGATCCCAAAAAAGGGACAAACCCCCATAACTCCCCTAAGAACCAATGTACTGACACTGACCAAATACTGGATACGAGAAGCACACTGAAGCATGAAATCAACTGAAAGTTTAGTTTCCTGAACACAAAAAATGTTTGGAGAATGGAAAGCAACCAGATCATGAATAGCCTTTTAACAGGAGGTGCTAATTCAGCCCCCTTACATTCCATGAGAGAACAATCATGGGGGAGATGGAGAAAAGTGAACATCAATGGGTTTAACAGACCTAGATTCCACCAACAAATCTCTAGTATGCCTAATATTCTCAAGATCCTTCTTGCAACCATTTTTAGAAGAGTTCTCAAAAAAACCCTTCTTAATCATGCATTGTTGTACCCTCAAAGCTAAACACGACCCCTTTCTCTTGCTAGAAACTAGCCCCTCCTTTACCAAATCTACCAAAACAATATCATCTTCATCCTGCATAGGATCATTTACAGATACCATATGATCCTACATACCCTAAGATAAATGAATATCCTAACCTGATCCTTGTCCCTGCCCCACAACACAACCCATACCAACAACATCAGAAGGCATAGTTGGTATGAGTTTTCTGCAGTCCATGAAAGTTGTAGAGCAAATTTATGGATTTCACTTTGTATATATATTTTTTTTTATCGATGTTTTGGATCACACTCAGTGATCTAGTTTCTCTTTTTATATATTTTTATTTATTTCATTTTTATCCCTTTGCTTTCAATGTATAGGTGTATTTTTGTTTGTTGGTCTCTACTTGTGTTCTTTCAATTTTATGTATGTTTATTTATTTACTTGTATATTTTTTTTCTACTTATTTACTTTTTACTCTTATACTTATAGTTTTTAATTTTTCTTTTCTTTTCTTTTTTCTTATTTTCTTGCATCTTTCTCTCTTCCCTCCCAATTTTATATGTGGAATTTTTAGTTTCTTTCTTTTTACTTTCAATCTTGCTTGCCTTTTTCATTTCTCTAATTTATAGGCTTATTTTTATTTTATTTTTGATCCTCAATTTTTATTTTGTTTTTATCTTTCTTTCCTTTTTTATTTATCTTATTTTTACTTGCTTTCCTTCTCTCTATTCTTATAATCTTTATTTTCTATTTATATTTATGTTCACTCTTATTTTTATTTTTATTTCTTTACTATATTTTTCTTGTGTAATCTTTTTCTTCTAAATTTTCTTTATGTCATTTATTTTTTTCTTTTGTTTAGTTTTTCACTTCTGTTTATTTTTCAATACATTGTTGAATGGATATTTTTATTTTTATTTATGCTTTACTCCCTTATTTATTTGTATTTACTTTACTCCTTAACCTCCTTATATTTTTATTAGTTTTAAGTGGTTTCTTTTCTAATTAATCTTTATTAAATATCACTTAATCTCTTTTTATGATCTTAAATGTTTCACCTTTCTCCTCCTATGCATATCTTTTTATTTTGTCTCCTTTAGTTACCTCTTTTTCCAAATTAATTTTTTCTCTTTTATCTTTTTAATCTTATTTTCTTAATGGTTAAATATTTTATTAATTTCTTATTGCACCACCTTTCTCTCATAGATCCTTTTTAAGGGATTTTCAGCAATCCATTTCTACACTTTCCTCTTCCTAATGATGGATCATTGAGTGTGATTCAAAACATCAATCAAAAAATATACACAGTGAAATCCAAAAATTTGCTCTACATCAGAAGGTATATCTAGCAGGATTCCTTCCTCCAATGTTGAAGTGTCCAATACCTCAAACTAATTAAAGTCATTTTCATTATTCTTGTCCTTGAATGATCTCTTCTGAACATGACCCTTAGCCCGAGGATTAACCAACACAAAGCCATCTTTATCTGCTTCACCCTCCATCATGTACGATTTTCCTTTATGCTCCCTACCAATTTTTGGAGCCGAAGAAAAAGGGGAGGAATTAGAAGGAGGAGCCTTGTTAATCATAGGACATTACTTCTAAAGATGTCCATACTCATCACAAATTTGATAACGAAAAGGAAGGGATTCATAATCAAGCTGTTGAATTCAAGACAAAGAACCAAGACAAATTTATAGAGAATCCAACAAGGGATTATTCAAATCAACCTCCAAATAAATCTGAGCAAAAGAAATAACCTTTCTTTCAAGGGTTTGTTGAGAAAGTGCAACAGGCTTACCAAGAAGAGCAACAATCTATCGTAAAATATCTTATCTCTAGAACTCTAGAGGAAGCCACGATAGACAAAACCAAACAAGAACCCTCAATGGAAATGCTTTGGCTGTATTAAAACCAATATGTTAGGGTTTGATGAAAAATCCAACATGATTATAAAAGTAGGGTCGTCCCTAAAAACTCAATTCCTATCAGCCATATTAGAAAAAACAACCACAAAATAATTGTTTTCGGTCACCATTTGCTCCATGTCACCCTTAACCTGCCACGTGTACCTTATCTAAGCATCCTTGAAGCCGATAGAGGAATACAGATAATAATAAATTTGTAGATTAAAGCATGTTTTGGACTTTAGAAAAGCGTATTCATTTTCTTGGTACTGCAAGTGATCGAATACAATTGGAAATGCATGCATCAAGCACCTTGAATACCAACATACAAATAGATTTTAGATTTGTTGCACATAAAAAATTTAATGGTAAATGGGATAAAGAAATTGATAATATGATATTAATACATGTTAATGTTAGATATCAACATGATAAGTTAAGTGATTTGCTCTGACTTTTTCAAAAATTTCCACATCATTTTGAAGAGCAACCTATTGCTATACAGGTATGTTAGTTTTGTTAGTGTAGGTTTTTTAATATTATTTTTCCTACACATTATTTAAGCTTTCTTAGGTTTATTTAGAGTGATTAATATGAGGACACAAGGAAAAATACAACTACATGTGTCACATGCTCCCACACATGGGTAGTTGAGTTACACATCCTCTTTTGGATTTTTGGGCCACCTCTCATAACCACTATTTTGTATTTACCTGAGTAGTTTATGGGGTAATTGGGTTTCTCAACCTCTTTTGGATTTATGTGCCACCTCCGTTTTCTCTTCACCTAAGGAGGTTATGTCACATGTTTGTCATTTTCCAAGTAGGTGATAACCTCTCTCCTTTTATGGGTAGTAGGAGTTAATGCACCTCTTGGGTGCATTTTCACCACCTTTCCTATATAAGCAAGGCTTCATATGTACTTTTCCATATTCAATTTGGAATTCTCACATCTTAATGATAGCATTCTTCCATTTCTCTCTTGTGGAAGTTATTTTGTCTTATAGGTGATTATGGGGTGCTTTGAGAGTTCACCATAAACTCCTACATGGTATCAAAGTTTTAGTGTTGTAGACTTTTTCCCAGATCTGAGGGGTCAATCATGGTGTGAATTTTTTGTTGGGTGCAAGTTGGGGTCTGGAGAACCTCGCAATTGAATCCAAGGCATCAATAGCTATTTTTATTAGTCATTTTTATTTTTTGCTTCAAAAATCTAGCTTCCACTCATTTGTAGGAAAAATGATTTCTCGGTTTTGTTCTTAGCTTCAAAATATTTCCAGGTTTCTATTTTTGTCTAGTCATTGTGGACACATTTTTCAGAAATCAAACTAGAAATAAACATTTTTGCTAGAAAACCTGTTTCCTATAGGCTAAATTCATCTTTTTTAAAAAAAATCATAACTTTTGACCACGGTGTTTGCTTTTTGCAAACAAGATATCAATGGAAAGCTAGTTCCAAGCACTTCATAGTGGTGTAGATGATTTTTTTAGATTTTTTCATCTATATAGACCTAAGGTCATTTTTCATCATGGAGGCAGATGTGAACATTCATCAATGCATGCACTATTTTCTTGTTTGTGTGCATTAGGTTTGCATTATTTGATCTCTACACTTCAATTCAGTTCGAGATCATCTTTCAAAAGACTAATACTTCATAAATTCTAGAGATGTGTCAGTTTGTGAGTTTTTTAGTGTTCCTTGGCATCAGGTCTATTGTTGTTTTATCATGATTCTGACTTGAGTCAATCAATGACTCTCATATGGTTTCAGTGGCAAACAAAAGTATCTTTCCTTTCGTGTCATATTTAGGATTCCAGTGTTACTCCATAGTGTACTTCTAGTGCTTCTTCTTGAAGTAGGTTATCTCTTATGGGGGGTTGTATGATCTCTTTTTCCATCCTTTGTGTGGATGGAGATTGATTGGATTTGTGATGGATATCATTATTGCATTGTATCTCTCTTTTGGGGATGAGTTTTGTCCCACTAGGTTTTCTGCTTTTCTCTAGTTGTGAGAGATTACATTTTTACATGGGTACCTAACATGGCCTAGTAGTCAAAATCCATCTTGTTTCTTTTCACTCACCTAATCTACACTTAAGGGGGGTGTTAGTGTAGGTTTTTTAATATTATTTTTCCTACACATATTATTTAAGCTTTCTTAGATTTATTTAGAGTGGTTAATATAAGGACACGTGGCAAAATACAATAGCTACATGTGTCACACTCTCCCACACATGGTTAGTTGAGTTACACATCCTCTTTTGGCTTGTTGTGCCACCTCTCATAACCACTATTTTGTATTTACCTAAGTATTTTATGGGGTAGTTGGGTTTCTCACCCTTTTTTGGATTTATGTGCCACCTCCTTTTTGTCTTCACCTAAGGAGATTATGCCACATGTTTTGTCATTTTCCAAGTAGGTGATAACCTCCCACCTTTTATGGGTAGTAGGAGTTAATGCACCTCTTGGATGTATTTTCAACACCTTGCCTATATAAGCAAGGCTTCATATGTACTTTTCCATATTCAAATTGGCATTCTTACATCTTAATGATAGCATAATATTTCTACCATTTCTCTCTTGTGGAAGTTATTTTGTCTTGCAGGTGATTCTGCAGTGTTTGAGGAGTTCACCATAAACTCCTACAATATTGTGAGAAAAATAAAATAAAATTTTAAAAAATATATTTACACTTAATTTTTTAAAGATGATAATTTTTTTTTGACAAAAGTGGTGAGCCACTATAATATATTAAAATATATAAATAAATATAAATAGACCTGGTTCAGAGGGAATACTAACAAGAAAGAACTATGAAGAAAACCTTTGATTATAGCCCAAAATGTTTCAAAATTTGTGTTGAAACATTACAATAGATTACAATGAGGCATGGTTTTTAACATACACATACCAATCCTCTACTAAGATAACTATAGAAAAATTTTAACTAACAATTTATTTTTAGCTACTCCTCCATTCATTCATCACAGGTTGAGTTATGATCCTGGACCATGACTTGCTCATTCTGCTGAAAATTTTGAGTGGGAAGTGTTTCTTTTGCAAAAAAGTCATATCTAGTGAATGGAGCCTCTTCATCTTTAGGTTGACCCATAGCTTCTAATTGGTCAGGTGTAATTAAACCCTAGTGCAACACTTTGGAACTCTTTGCATATGGGTAATCATGAAATTCTTGAAGCATATGGGCATCTAGCTCAATGAACATTTTCTCTTTTTTACCTGCAAAACAATTAAGAAATGAATGTTGCACATAGTCCCAAAGAAATAAAATGGCATAAAATTTCTCCTTACTTTTGAATTCCAAAGACACTCTGGATATTTTTCCATCTTTCTTTAGGGCAGATAACAAACCATAGCCTTTTTTAAATTGAAGGCCCAATTTGATAACTTCAAAAATTTCCACATACCTAGATCTTTCCTTGACATATTCTCAAGGGAATAAACCTCCAAGACAACCCTCCCCATTGAACAAGTTTCAATTTTGAACAATAGAAAGAAAAACATTCTTATCAATAAATTAAGGGCTAACAAATTTTGCTACTATTAACTCTAATTCCCTCAATGATTGGAGTAAATCCATAGCATTTGATAAGAATATTGATAGCTTCTGAGAGGGGAAAATTAATTGTCTAGCCCTCAGTCTAGTTATCTCCAATCCTAGCACCGACCAAATTGCATCCTTCATTTGCAAATAGCCCATCTTAAAGATGAGGCTTAAATACTCTTGAGAGAGGCTACATTCGAACGACCTTTCCCAATATTGAACAAGGAAATTAATTCATAAGTTCCATGGACGGAGAGCCATGTCGCCATGGAGACTTAACAAAATTTTCAAGTGAAAAATGGCTACACTACCAAAAGTTGTATGAAACCGATTAGTGAAAATGAATGATAAAATGCTCCTTTAAAGCCAAAAAACCCTTCGCACAATTTACAGAGAGTAATTAATAAGGCAAGATTCATTAAGATATATTGAATTGTGTGAGGAGGATTAAGATTGTTGCAAGGGGGGGCCCTAGCTCGGTTGGCTAAATCTTTCCTATTGCAGGAGATTGGTCATGAGGTCTAGTCTCCCCCACCCTCATGGTACCAGAGGGCGTGTCGCACCAGCGCCACTAGTCATGTTAAAAATTTTACCAGATGCACTGTAGTTTATAGGGGGTCATGCTACCCGATTCCTGCAGTTTAAAAAAAAAAGAGATTGTTGCAAGGGATTAATGTGAGGTACTTACCACATGAAAATTACCATAAGATACTGTCATGAGAAACTCCAGCATTTGCTAGAGAGGTGGAAAATTTAATTTTCACCATACTTTACAAATAAATGTAGGGCCTATCCCATCACCTCTAAATATATACTGCTCAAAGCACATTGGAGCACATGACAATATCTTTATAGTACCAATGGGGCCAGCAAACACGCCTCCAATTAATAGATGAAATCATTACCTTGCATTAGATTGTAAAGTTGAATCCCAAGGCATAATCATGACAAATAATTCCAACTTTAGTGGTGAACCAAAATGTTTGGCTTTCATTGCCAAAATCACAGAAACTTATATTTTCCAATTTAGATTTCATTCTCTATTAGATATGAGATGATCTCTACTCAAGGTGGTGAATATCCTATTGAATCACTTCAGCTATATGAGGAAAATTATCAAGCAATGGGAGATCAGATGAGATACCTATTTCCTATTTTGAACTACCCATGTTAGCTAGAAGATCTGCAAGCTTATTTCCTTCTCTGAAAGTATGTGTTATCACATAATTTTTAAACTTATCAAGAAGGTCCCATACTCTTTGGAGGGTATATTTATGATTCTAGGTGTGAATTTTCTTTTCTTTACTCACATTAATGATCAACAAGGAATCACCTTCAATATGGAGATTTTCAATACCCATCTCTAGGGCCAGTTCCAACCCTAGTAATAAAGCTTTAGCTTCAGCTAAATTATTCAACCTTTTATGGAGATACTTCAAACATAGAGCTAATATCTTTCCCTAAGGGTTATGCAAATAAATCCTTGCTCTTGACTCTCTTGGATTACCTTTCGATTCACCATCAAAATTCAACTTTACAAAATCCTCCTGGGGAGCATTCCATTTAACATACTTTTTGTTACACTTATTCAATTTTGATTGTAGTATGTTTCCTAGAAAAGGGAGTTTTATATGCTTCCACCTTTGTAAAATGGCATTATCCCAACTCGTCAAAGAAAATATTATATCTTTAGATTCTTGAGTATTTGTATTTACTACCTTAGAAATGGCATTTTTGATTTTTGCATTGAAAACAATAATGGAAGAGGATACTTTCCTAAAAATTCACAAGTTTCTTTCCCACCAGAGATTCCATATTACAATCGCTAGAAAAACTATCCATATGTAGGCAAAGAATGATGATTTGTAAAGGATTCAATAGCTTTGGAACAAATCCCATAGGGAGTTCAGAAGGGGCATATGCAAATTGAGCTTGTTAAGAATAAATTCCTAGCTTTGTTGGGAAAACTTATAATTGACAAATAGATGATCACCATTTTCTAACTCCTCTGTACATAAATGGCATATAAAAGGATCCACTATTCTTAGCTTAGCTATCTGATCACTGGTTAAAATATGCTTCTTTAATACTAGCCATGCAAAACTTCCTACCTTTCGAAGGATATTATTATCCCAATAGAATGAATAATCCCTTTACTTAAAGATCTAGCCCGAGTCCTAATTCAATGTCTTTCATCCTTGAATTACAGTGTAATTTCCATCCTTTGAGGGAGCCCATATCATTTTATTCAGTTTGGAGGAAAGATATACCATCCGAGCTTCTAGTGTGTTTTGCAAAAGATTGCATTGGTGAGTAGACAGAGAAGGATGTGGTATTTTTTTCCAGATTACCTTTCCTAAGATAGGATCGATTGAATGAACATAATTCATCAAATTATCTCCCCAATTACCCCTTAGGGTTTCCATTATTGGGAGAAGATTTGGATTATTATATAGTGGAATATTACCATTCCAAGAGTCCATCCAAAAAATAATAGTTTGATTGTTGTTTACCTCCCAAGAGATGTATGAACTAACTAATTTTTTGCAAGAAATTAGAAAACTCCAAATAGCTGATCCTTTTGGAGGATTAGCTACCATGAGGATCCTTGAGGGGTCATTGATATCTACGTACTTTCCCTGCATTATCTGATACCACTTGGCTTGTGGATTCACATGTATGAAGCTTCTGATTAGCCTATCAATTTCCACAATAACAAATTTTGGCTCTTTTAAAACTGTAAGAAAGTAATTAGGAATTGAGGAGAGCACTGCTTTAACTAGTAGGATTCTACCAGCTAACAACAACCATCTTGCTTTACATACTGATATCCTTGATTTGATCCTCTCAATTACTTTCACCCAATAAGAAGCTCTATTTGGGTCTGCAAAGAAGGGTATACCTAGGTATGAACACAATAGGGCTGCTTTTTGAAAACCTAGTTTATTGAGACTTTTAATTTTGGACTTTGAAGCATTTATTCACTGACCTAAGGCCAAATGAGTACTTGTTTCAGACTTCATTAATTTTTTTGGCTTCTACTAAAGTTGCTTCCCTATTAAGAAAGAAAAAAGGTTTGGAAATTTGTCGTGAAAATACTCCAGCATTCTATAATTAATTAAAAACCCTTTTTAATTAATAGAGGAATGTAATCAACATAATTGAATAATTAAATAATTATTGAATTATCAAAGGATGATGACCAAGAAAAATGACACTCGCAGACTTAGGACATTTTCAATTTCTACACCTATCAATTCATGCTATTGCTCTTAAGGTTCATATACCTTTCAACTTGGATCCGAGCTCCATAACACTAGATTAACTACAAAATTTGAGACTCAATAACATATTCTCCACTCTTAATGCCAACTAGCAACATTGTTTATTAGTTTTCATGCAAGTCTATTTCACTTGATTAATGATATTTGCAAGTTTTCACATTGTTATCACAAATAATGCATTACAATAGACATTGGTTACATTAAACATCAATTAGAAGCAAGAATAAGGTCAAATATTACTCAATAGTAATAATAACAATTTAGAAAATGAAAAAGATTGCAAGACCATAAATAACAAAACCATGTTGTTAGCATTTGGTAGGAACTTTGTAGATATTATGATTTGTAATGATATTTATGAATTACAAGTTGTAGAAAACTTCTTTCTTAATCTATTTTATAAAATAATTAATAAACATGGGTTCATAGAAACAATGTTTTTGCATAATAGTAAAAACTTCAAAAAAAAGGTTTGGAAATTTATTGCAAAAATACTCCAGCATTACATTATTTGTGCTACCAAATAGACCCAAATAAATTCTAGCAATTATTCGCTAACCTAAGGATGAAGAATACTTGCAAAGGCCTAGAAGGATTGCTTGGAATCTATTACTTTAGATAAGACACAATGGTTGCATTTCTTAATTGAAGATGTGATGTTGTTTAGAGGAAGCTAGTTGTGCATTCTAGAGATTTTTATGAGAGAAAACCCAATCAAGGAGAAGCATTGTGGAGGATTGGCTACACACTTTGGTCAGGATAAAAACATTTCTCTTGTTAGTGATAATTATTACTAACCATAGTTACAACATGATGTGATGTGATAATGCTTATACAAAGTTGAACTGTATGCAAAATGGCTAAAGGGGTAAGTCAAAATAATGGGTTATATAAGCTATTACTTGTACTAGAGAGGCCATGGGAAGATATTAACATAGAATTTATTCTCGGTTTAGAAACGAAAAAGAGGAAACGATTAAATATCTGTGGTGGTTGATAGATTTTCAAAAACAACATATTTCATTATGTGTCATAAGACTAGTGATGCTATTGACATTTCAATTACTGTTTTTTGAGAGGTTGTCACACTACATGGTCTACGAAAGAGTATAGTTTTAGATATAGATACCAATTTTTTTGGTTATTTCTAGAGGACATTATGGAAGAAGTTGAAGAAATATTTGAAGGTTAATTTTGCACACCATTCATAGAATGATGGACAAAAGCAATTGATGAATAGGATTTTGGGAAACCTATTGAGATGTTTAGTAGGAGATAATCCCAAGGGATGGGATTTAAATTTACCATAGGCATAATTCACTTACATCTTTGTCAATATAAGTACTAGTAGTTCCCCATTCTAGATTGTATATGAGAGTAGCCAAATGAATGCTTATAGGTTGAAGAAGATGTACAAAGGGGAAAAGAGCATTGTTGAGGTTGAAGATTTTGTAGAGCACCTGATGAATTTGCACGAAGAGGTAAGAAATTGTATCAATAAGATGAGTTATCATTACAAGACTAAGTTAGATCAAAAGAAGAGATTTAAGGAATTCCAGTTTGGAGATGAATTCATCGTTCACCTAAAAAATAAAGGTTCCCAATGGGAACATATAAGAAGTTTAAAATGAAGAAATTTAGACCATGCAAGATCTTGAAAATCCTAATTCAGGAAATACTTATGACGTAGAGTTGCTGAGTGGGATAAACATCTCTCCTATGTTCAAAATTATTGATTTGATAGAGTATCATAAAAGATATATGGAGAATGGATCAATTAAAGAATAGTAGAATATTTCAGCACCTACTACAAAGAAGGAAGGGATAGAAGAAATCATGGACAGTCATGTGGGAAGAAGTACAAAAAATAAGTAGTATGAAGAATATATAGTTAAATGAATGGAAGGGCCTATTGATGATTCATCATGATTGTCTAAGGCATAGGTTGACTATCTTGGTTTTCTTCTAGTACTAGAGATGTGACAAGGTCATTTCTCAAATTACCTTGGGTGGCTGATGCAAGAGCATCCAATGGTGTAGGGGCAATCTTGCATCACCCAAAAATATAAATCTTTATTTTGTTTGGTTGTTTTGAGTAACATGATGGAACTTAAGGGGTGTAAGACAATCATAAGTCTAAAAAGGTGAAAAATAGTCGCTTACTATTTTTTCTAATTCAACCTAAATAGGCATGTATGGATCTAAGATTTTACTCCAAGAAGTGTAATTGAAAATGTACCTAATGGTAGAAGAATCATCTCAATATTCTATACTAGTGGGAGATATTAAAGTTTTTGTCCTAGGAAATTTCACCTATACAACTTCAAACTCAAATTCAAAACCCTTAGAAGTCTCAAAAAGCTCAAAAAGTGGACACAATGACCTTTAGATCATTTTGGCATTTTAGATCATTTTGAGAGCTTTCCAATGATATATTATAATAGAAAATTGGAGACACAAGTCAAAAGTTATGGCTCTAGGAAGTTGTGCCACAATAAAAGTGAATTTCAATAAAATATCCTCTTGGGTGGGAAAAAGAATGGTTGGACTTTTGGTGTTGAAACAAAAGGGGGGGCTACATTTTCCAAAAAATATGAAGGCGATTATTGGTTTCAAATAAATGGTTGAATGGAGGTTACAAGATGCACCTCCATTAGTGCAAATTGTGGCTTTGAATAATAGATTTTTCTTATAGAGTTGATTTTACTTGTAGTGATTCAAGCGTTGTGTGGTTGTAGCATTGTAAATTTTTAATATATAATTTTATTTTTCGCAATTAATCAAAAGTGGATTTTTTTTTCTTGCATTTTCTGTGTTGATATATGTTGTGTTTTGTGTGGGTTTCAGGTGGAGTACCCCCTTATCTATGTATATATGTAAAATTTTATATATACTTTTGTGTGGATAAAATATTGATGTCATTTTCTAGTTATATATGGGCTCATTTTGATGGAATGAATTGAGATAGTTATATGTGTTTTTTTTGGTAAAATTTGCATACTTGTACCAATTTATAATTAGTTTTGGATCCATTTTATGGATTTAATTAACATAATTATACAATGACATGTGGTATATTCTTATGCTATGTTTGACTCATTTCTTAATCCTTATTCTTTCCTATTTTACATTCAATGCACTTATCCCATATATTTGACTTTATCATATCCCTCATTATATATTCCTATATGTTTTCCATTGTTGGTGATGTATTCTATCTACCATTGGACCTTATTTATACATTTCGTTTCCACCTTAATATCTACAATTTCCTATTTGGTGCAGTCAAATTTGTGAGTCTTATTAAAATAGAAAAATCCATAGCCAAACCACAATTTAAATTGATAATTTCATTTGTTAATCAGCTTCAATATTAAAATTGCACAAAAGAAATAATGGTGGAAAAACTCAATTTATTCCATCAATTGAAATATCTTAGGTATACAATTCTTTGTAATAGAATGATTATTATTATTTTTAGTCTTCAAAATTGCAATTTCCAATTGTGAGTTTTCTTCCCTTTTGTGAGCTTCTTTTCTCCTCCATTTTTAATCTTCTCCTCACCCGCTCAGACTAAGCTACACTATATACCCTTCTTCATATCTATTTTCTTTTTATTAATTTGACTTGTCTATCCCTTACACCATCTGCTAACTGAAATGGAGGAAAAGGTGGATACTCTAGGATTTGACTCTAGGGTTTAGAAACCTTTCCTCATTTCATTTATATCTGGTTTGTGGTAGTGAGGGTTTGATGAATTTGGTCAAGTTATAAGACTAACTTGCAATTTGAAAGGTGAGTCAACTTTCCCTTGACCAAATTTGGAATGAAATTGGAAATTAAATGTAATAAAATGATTAGGCTAATGATGCAATTGACTATTTTGATACAAAAATAGTAGATCTGATATATCATAGAGAAATTCAAACTTTAGAAACACATTGAGCAAAGTACTGTGCACCTACCATATAAATTTGGAGTTTTTGTTTTAGGACCTAGTCGCCTTGGGTGACTATTTCCTAGTAGAGGGATTTCATGTATGATTTCACAATCCTTTGATGCCATATCAAAGCCTTATGTTTCCACTTGTCACACTATTAGATCATTATCATATATTATTATAATTGTGTTTCCATGTGTTGTCAAAGTGTAGAGTTTGACTACAACAATGAACAATTGACCATCAATCTTCTCCCAATCTTCTTCAAATCTAAAACCTACACATTCAAAGAGAGGAGAAAGGTTGTGCTATTTAGTGGATTTCCTTAGTCAAGCCTCATGTTAGTGTTTCCACTTCCACAATGGTAATGTCAATGATAAGGGTAAAGCTAAATGATAGAGGGATGATGAATCAACAATGGACTATAATGGACTATAACTCACCACCCAAAAATGGCTTTCTTGAAGGACTAAAGTCATACAAGATCTCATCAAGGATTAATTGTTGTTTTCTTGATTTTCTTGAAGACCTAAAAGGGTTAGATCTCACAAACAATATGATGCAAGCAAGCTTGCCTGCAACTCTCTACACTTCCAAAATCACTTAGGAAATTGATGAACAAAATAATAGCACAAAAAATTAGCAAAAATTTCAATTCATATTGGCTCAATGACACCTACAACTTCTATGTAATACATTCAAGTGGAAAGGAATTACAAAGGAAACCCTAAGGACTAAAAATACAAATAAAATCAAAAGTAAATGCCTTGTTATAGGCAATAATAGCAACTATATGTATGCATTCATTCTCCCTCTAATTCCTTGTAATGTTATTCTTGCACTTGCACACACAAATCTGAAAATTCCTTCCCCAAGAATGTTATGCCCCAAAATTGCAACTCCAAAAATCAAGAACCAAAATCAAAGCAATCTCCAAAAATAATTAACCAAACACCCTGCCAGTACCACTCAACAACTCCACTACCTCCAAAGCCACACCCACTTCTCAAAAATCAAATAATGGCATCAAATTTCCATCCTCTAACTCCCCAATGCATGTTGGTTTCATTTCCTGCTAAGTGGGCCACCACTAGCTGACACCTTCATTCCTCCACTTTTCAATTTGAATTGCTAATTTAAATTTCTAGTCAAACTCTACTTGTGCCTTTAGCATCATGTTCAATAATTTGAAATTGATATTCTTCCCAACTTCCAATAATCCCTTGCCCAACTTTTTGACAATTTTAGATTAAAAATTACATAATCTAGCACTTTCCCCAAGGTGAATTTTAAGCCAAAATATGTCCAAATTATTTAATTTAATTTTTGAAAATTATAACATTAAAAATACTCCAAATTTTTCATTAAAATAATTATCTATACCTCTATTTTTGTAACTCTATCTCTGTTTTTATCTCTTTGTATCTCTTTGTCTCCCTCCCTATTTCTCTATTTCTCTCTCTTTATTTTCTTTCTCTTTATCTATTTTCCTGCTACGTGTGCAATGGGTATACTAAAGAGGTTTTAAAGGTGAATTATCATATCTTTAATCAAATGGCATGCTTCCCCGAGCATAAATCCATAAGGACGTGTTATCCTTGGATTGTTGGCATGAACTCACTAATCAAAAGTTGCCTTTTCTCTCCCACTCTATAAATTTAATTAATATTTTAAGTTTAAAAATCATTTTATTATATACATTATAACAAAATCTGAAATAAAATTATATAATAATTAAATTTTTAATAAGATAAACATAGTAATTTTAAAAATTAATAAAAAATAACAAACTTATTAAGATGAAAATCAATACAATTATCCTAAAGCAAAATAAATAAATAAATGATTAAATAAAAGTAAACTATATTAAAAAATTTAAAAAAATTATAACTTTTAAATTAAATTTACAAGTAACTTAAAAAAGTTAAAATAAAGTGAATATTCAAAAGATAAAAAGCCAATTTGTAATTTATTGATTTATTATTATTATTATTATTATTTAGAAAATATAAATGTTTATTAAAAATTTACTATTATTTGTCTAAAAATATAAGATTAAAAAGTTTAAAACAATTTGTATCTTATCTTTTCTTAATTTAAATTCTTTCTTTAATTATATATTATATTTTTAATATTTTAGTAAATTTTACAGTTAAATTATTTCAATGATTTTTCTATAATTTTCAACACTTTAGATGTAATTAAAATCCATTTTTCTTGTGAATATGCAATTTTATCTTTATTTTTAATTTAGATAGCTGCCTATTCATAATTAAAAAAAAAAATCAAAATAATATTTTAATTTATCAAATTTCTAAATCTAATTAATTTGTTTTATTTATATATATTTATTTAATTTAAATTAATCAGTCTACAAGTAATAAATACCCTTACAATATTCTACATAATTATTTAATAAAAAATATTATAATTCAGTTAGTATTATTTAAACCCTAAACCCTTCAGATTCCTATAGTCAAAGTTTGACTTATTTAGAGGAAGTTAAATTTCATTTAATTTATAGAAAGATACCAATTTGCTTCCAAATTTGACTTAGTGCTCCCTAAATTCAGATAGCATGAGGAATTTGCTTTATTTTAACTAAAAAATTGGGAATGTTTATGATTTGCACACATTTTAAAGCCCGTGTTTAGTTCCTTTCCAGATTGACGAGATATTCTATAAAGCTAAGTATTTCCTTATTTGATACGATACGATATAAAGTAATTTGCAATATGCTTCATCTTTTTTGTTAGCTGTTAAAAAGTCGCACTAAGGGTTGAATAAGTCTCCTAACTTTGGTTGAACAAAAGTGTAAATTATTTTTAATTTTGTTTATACTAGTGTTTTATTTGGCATATTAATTTTTAGGGATTGGTTCAGATTTTTCTTTGAAATTTATTTAGATATGGAAATCTTCCCAATGCAATGTGCAGAAATCAAATTCCAAACATATCAAACTTCCATCGCATTCTTAATATAGCACAACATCATAGAACGAAATCCTATCCAACAGAATGCTATACACAAGGATATACAGCAGAATCACTGTTCTATAAAGCAATCAATAGGTAATAAGGGGTAGATGAAAGTCATCGAATATCCTATATGATGTTAACTATCGAACTCCACTACACAACAAGAGCTGTGCTACAGCTACAGTCCCTGCCAGATGGGATCTGAATGAAAGCTAAAATGTATTGTTTGATGAATGTGTCAGAATTTCATTGTTGCTGATATTGATGACATTTGGGTTATGAGAACCCTTAGGAAGTTTTATTAATGGAGGTATGGCCAACCCTGGATCAATTGAGTGAAAATTTGAAATCATTCCCATGGGATACTGGGCTAGAAAGACCAAATGCCTCAAAGAGGCTCTTTTCGTTGCATCAAACTCAGACTCGCTACCATGTAACTGTCTGTTGAAAAATAAAGGTGTGGGATTTGTTTCTAAGTGTGGTGGGTATCACTTTGGAACCTGGATCAAAGTTAAAACAAATTGGAATGGTTATTGCAGAGATTTTTATGCTTTAGAACATGCCGTCAAATATTCCTAGCATTTGTTTCTTGGAAAGAAATGTCTTGTATTTTGATAAGGAACTGTGCAATTCTTTAACTATAAGAATTTAGGAGCAATGCTACATGAAGTTGGTGTGCTACTTTCACCCTAAGTTGTCTTATTGAAATTTTATTTCAAATGTGGTAATTGTAATATTTATGAAAAGCTCTGAACACAAAATGTCTCATAATTTGAGATAGGTTTGAAAAATATACAGGTATGATCTATTTTAATTTCATATCTCCAAAAAAAACTGGTTATGTAACCAAAACATTGAAGATGAAAAATAATGTTAAACCATCCAAGATTTACAGATTGATCATTTACATTGAATATCACATTGTATCATTTTACCAAGTAAATGCATTGAGCATTAAATAATGCCATCATATATCACATCAAATCATGAGGGAAAAATTTAGGATTATGTTTTGCCAAATGAAATTTGAGACAAATACTAAAATGGGAAATGCATTTTGTATTTTTGTAGCTTACTTCTTACAGCATAAAACTCTAGGCTACCCAAGAGCACCTTGGGGACTTGTCATGCTCACTGCTGTCATATTCAATGTCATGTTGTGGTCATCTCAAAATTTAAGGCTTAATGAAGAGGCTAAAACTACAGTAAGGGAGAAATACATGAATTTTTGGCTACATTGCTTGTAGCATATTGCAAATTTCTGTGAACATGTACAACACCCTCCAATTGTCCAAATAGCTCTCTTTAGTTGAAATGAATATAGTTGGAGCTTCTCTAATTTCTTTTAGATTCTGACATATGCACAACTCCTAACTCAAAATTTGATGTGCAAAATGTGGCAGTCTTGGTTCTTGTACTCATTAACAAAGGTCTGTCAACATTTTCCCAAAAATTTGTTCTGTAGGTGATATATTTCATCTTATTTTCCTCTTAACTTTTTTACAAGAAGAGATGTACACACTTGATGCTACAAACAACCTTTTCAAATATTATTTCCTTTCGATCACTCTTTTCACAGTGATGCAAAAGTAGAGAAACATGTGTTGGTCTCCCTCAACAACTTCTTGGATGCACGTGTGTCATGGTTGCTCAATGTAAGGGGTCAATTAATATGAAGTTTGTGATTATTTTACTTAAAATTTCCTTGTATGGCTAATGGCAAGACAAAGAGTCCAATAAACTGTTTTGAACATCTTTATGGTCTTTTACCAACACCTGCTCACTTCGAAGCATTTTTGCCATAACTTGCATTACACTATCTAAGTCAAATTGAAGTATATCTTCCTCCAAGATTTGATACTTATTTTGTAATCTTGTTACTGGTCTTTGTGTTAATCATATTTGATAATAATATGATGCAAACACAAGAAACTGCCACAATAATCAGTGTCTTCCGACTTCCGAGGCATTTTAGACCAACAAATGTTTTCAGCTGTCTCCTTTTGTCCTTGATGGTAGATGATTTTTCTATTATCGTTACCCTTGATTGGGCTTGGATCAAGAGGGTTCAAACCATAGTAGTAAAATTCTTTCCTCAACCAAAAAGGTGAAGATTTTTTCAGTTGATCGAGAAAAACTTGGGAAAAAATGAGCAAATGTAGAAAAAAAAAATTAAAAATGGAGGAAAATTGTGTGTGTTTTTTTTCCGATTTCATGCCAAATAAAAACCAAAGATAAAATGAAACAAAATGAGTGTAAACCATGAATCATGGATTTTGTAAATTGAGGTTGTTGTCTCACCGATTACACTGCCTTATACATTACTACATAATTTTTCTTTGAAGCTCAGCTTAGAAATCAATACGGTTGTCTTCTTGCTGATTATAATGCATAATGCATTACTACATAATTATTCTTTGAAGTTTGATCCTAGAAATCGATTGCAAGTTACAAAATATAAAATGCATAGTCAACCAACAAAGTGACAAAATAGGGAAGGAGCATATGAGGCTAGCTGCTATGATCCAAGGGCTGCAGATTGTGATGTTGAAGATCCAAGATTCAAGTTCCCACTTTGATTGATCTCTCATTTGATCATATACCACCTTTGAGATGACTAAGTCCTGATCATTTGTGATCCAATCTAATCTGGATCGACCTTGTCAAGGTCTGACATCAGATTACCCATTGTAAAGTAATTTTTTTTAAAAGATGGAAGAAGTTTTGGGTGGAATCTACGATGCAACTCCTTTTGTGGAGGGTATTTTGGTCAATTGAAATGATGGGGAAGCACAACAACAAGACTTTGGCCTAATCAAAGTCTTGACCAAAGTGAGAGTGGAAGGAGGCCTGTTTGAGTCTCCTATCTACATTCAAAGATGGATTTCCATTGAACCTGTGCCTAAGATAGATTGCTCCAAAAGCAAGCAGATCTCTATTAAAGATTGAGTGAAGTTTGCAATTAGCTAATAGTGATTTTATTAAACTTGTGTTTCAAACTGCTTGTTGTACATAATAAATCAAACTGGAGAAAGGATAATCAAGATCTTTGAGGGGCAGCATATAGAGACTAGTCAATCTCGAGGAGCCAGGTTGTACATATAATAGTTCTTTTAGTCAAGGTAGCGAACAGTATAATGGGAACAGGGGAAAGTGTAATAACAACGGAAAGATGGCAATGTTCAAATTAAAGAGCTCCATCGAGTCATCTTTCTCATCTGCAATCAAAAAATGTGTGTCTAAAAATGGATATTTGAAAAAAAAAGGAATTTGATTTAAGAAACAGGGGTATCACCTATATCTATTGATTGGAAAAGTTTAGATTTCTTATCTTCCGAGTTCATATAGGAAGGAAGATATAGATTTGAATCCTTGACCTTCCTTGGTAGTGATGCCAATACCTTTTTTAGGAAAATTATCTGCAACTAAAATGACCTAAAGATCAAGTTAATAATTGATCTTACTCTGTGTACAAGCAGAACTAGGAGCAAATCCAGCTCTGAAATGATGAGCTACGTTGCGTTGTCCTTGTCCTCATTCTGTGGCGATGATTCGAGATAAACTACTACTAGTTCAGCTGAATCCATACCTAGGGGATCTAGGACTGGCGAATTTAAAATAGGCACTCGATATGCTACCGGTTATACAACTGTATCTACTGCTGCTGAGACAATGAAATATAATATTCCTTATTTTATTACCAATGCAACATATTAATTTCTTGGAAGTCTAATTGTTTTTAATCATTCTATTTAAAAATATGTATAATTTATCAATAAAATTTCTTATAAGTAGAATAAAAATATGGTGGCAAGGTGGCACATACTAGATCATGCTGGCTGGTCATTTTCTGAATGGAATGTTGTAGAGAATTTATTCAAAAATGAAATTTTCCAATCATAATAAAAAAGAATTTTGAATCACCTGAGCTGACATGACCATGAGTAGTTACACAAGTAGGGCGGGAGCGTGTCCTACATTTCATCATTCACCTCCTCTAAATCTTCTAACGGGAAGTAGTTTCTATGTTTATCTTGTCGAGACCCTTGGGTAGATTGGCTATGGTAAGATGTCTATTGCTATGCGTCTATAGAAGCAAATAAATTGGGACTTTGGAAACATTTCAGATCCAATCATTCCACCACATCTTAGTGAATAAATTAGCTTGTCTGGCATGGAATTTGGAACCAGGTTGACTTTTTGGATAAAACTTGGTAACAAGTCACTGCTAAATATATTGATTTTGGTGACAAGCTTTTCAAAGCAATGCATGCAACTACCAAATTGAATGACGATGACCTAATTATGGTAGCTTGTGTACCATAGGCACATTTCACATGTGTCATAAAACAAATAAATCATTAACAATGAGTTGCCAAATATTTCTCAAATATGCTACATACAAATGTTGTTTAAGAGAATTTGTATTATGATGATATTCGTGGAGAACTTGGCTTCTTCATGGACCATGCTATTGACGAGCTAGGTATTATAATGAGCACTATAATAAATCTAGAGATCATTAAACGTCCAATTTCTCTATTTGGATCCGCTGCATGGCCATATCCCTTGAGCCAATGAAGTTCTACAATCTTCTATAACATTGATGTGGAAGAAACCTAGAATTATAAAAATGGTGCCACCTCTGTTTGGAGTTGATAATATTGTAGAGGTCGTAGTGGATGCTGGGGTAGGCTCAGGGCGCCTTTCTGCACTTAGGGTTTACGCAGCTTAGGATGCCTTTTTGCACTTAGGGCAAAACGCTCAACAGCAGAACAACTAAAGAGACATGCAAATAGTAGAGAACCTAAGCACTGACCCGGTGACTCTGCAACTGCCCTGGTATGCATGAATGCAAAATGTGGAAGAAAGGAGAGACATTCAGCATCTGCCAACAATAAAACCCAAACAATGAACTCATTATTAGTCTTTGTTTACATCGCACCAGGCTGCAACATGTCTCCAACACTTGGCATTCAGGATGCAGGCATGTATCGAAAGTGTGGAAGCATAGGCAAGACGTGTGAGTTGTCTTCCAAATGTGTTTGCAGACCACACAAAACATTAGAGATGGCATAAATTTTTCAGCACAATTTCTGACGCAAACTAATACCCATTTGATTTTCCTTTAAATTTGTAAATGAAAAAACCTAAAAACCCCAGCAAAATGTCATCCACCAATAACAAAAACCAGAAAATTAACAGTAATTAAATTTTAAAAATTGAAGTGCCCTAGACCATTGGGAAATAGTTTTATTTCTCTGTTGGCACGTTTTCGTTGCACAAATTAATTGCATTAAACCAATTGAAAACATTAGTCTCGGCCTATAGAGGTAGGGACTAATAATTACATTTAATATAGTAAGCAATGTATTTGCTGCGAAATAAACAAAACATATTTCATATGCATTTACACTAACAGCAGTATATAAAACAATTACTATACACAAAAGGGGTAAACAGCGAATTTCCAGTACTAAGCTTTTAAAAACGAATTCCAACCAAAAGGAAACGAAGGGCTATGGATGTAGCCTTTGCTGATCTAATCAATGCTACAATGGTGGTCTATCAAGATGATCTAACAACCTACTCCAAAAAGGCTGAAGATCATTGTGCACATCTAGAAAAAAATTTCATCAGAGCTTTGGAATATGGCATATCTCTAAATCCAAAGAAGTGTCACTTTGTTGTTATAGAAGGCAATCTATGCTAGGATATATAGTCTCAAAATATGGAGTGTGGATCGACCCTCAACGAGTGGAAGCTCTTGACAAGATTTCCATTCCAAAGACAGTAAAAGCAATCTAATCCTTTTTTGGACAAATCAATTTTGTCCAAAGATTTATTTCAAACTTTGCAAGAGATTGTCAAGCCAATCTCAAAAATGTTAAAGAAGGGCGAAAGAATTGACTGGACAAAAGAAGCCATTAAAGCATTTATGTTGATCAAGTGAGCTATCAAGGAAGCACCTGTATTAAAGTCTCCAGACTTTAACAAACCCTTTCAAATATTCTCATTTGCATCATTCCGTACGGTGGTTGGTGTATTGTTACAAAATAATAATGAAGGATACGAGCAACCTATCTCATTCTTTAGAAAATCACTTCAGGGGGGTAGAATTGAAGTATGACATTATTGAGAAGCACGCCTACGCCCTGGTGAAATATGTCAAGGCATTCAGGCTTTACTTGGCTTTACTTGGTAGGGGTAGAAGTAATTGCATACGTCCCAAGTGCTACAGTCAAGGATGTTTTCTCCCAAACAAAAGTCACTGGAAGAAGATGTAGGTGGATAAATCGAATTCAAGAGTTTAACTTTAACATTCAAATTACTAAACTGGTAAGGGGAAAAGGGTTAGCAAAATTAATGGTTGAATCTAATCTAGAAGCAACAAAAGTTTGTAGTGTGGAGGAAGAAGAGAAATGGGTGTCAAGTACTAAGCATACACCCTAGTACACCAACATAGTTCATACTATCTTAAGCATATGAAGTGTCCTGAAGTCCTAAATGACAACTAGAGAAGAACTTTAAAACTCCATGCAACAAAATATGTCTTTATAAATGGAGAACTATATTGGAAGAACAGAGATGGTGTCTTATTATTATTCTTAGATGAGGCGCAAGCAGAATATATCCTAAAAGTGACACATAAAGGTGTATGTGGAGGTCACTTCCCAACAAAAACTATAGCCCATGTGATATTAAGAGTAGGATATTACTGGCCTAAAGCTTTTAATGATGCCCACAAATATGTGAAGAATGTAAGAAATTTTTTGGTAGACCAAATTATCAGGGAGCCTTACCATTGAGACCAATGCAAATGAAGCCCCTTTTCATCAATGGGGAATCAACTTTATAGGGGAAATTACAAACAGGTCTAGTGGTGGACATAGGTGGATCTTAGTAGCCACTGATCTCTTACTAAATGGATAGAAGTTGTTCCAACAAAACAAGCCACCAGTAAGGTGGTGATCAATTTCCTATTAGAAAACATCATCACTAGATATGGGGTACCTATGAGACTTATTACAAATAATGGCATGTGCTTTAGATTAGAAGAGTTTAAGGCATTTTGTGACTCATATGGGATAATAATTTCATACGCTTCACTATACCACCCTCAAGAAAATGGGAAAGTTGAGTCCAGAAACAAACATATCTTAAAAATAATTAAAAGAATGTTGGATAACAATGAGAAAGCTTGGGATTCCAAACTAAGATTGGCTCTATGGGAAAACAAAATTATTAGAAAGAGAGCTAATGGGAAGTCACCTTTTGAATTGGTATATGGAGCCCAGGCTAGACTCCCAATATACAACCTCTTACCGATCTACAAGTTCATTTTACAAGAAGATATAAATGTCCCAAAGCCCATGGAAGAAAGAATAGAACAATTAGCTGAATTGGAGGAGGTAAGGTCACAAGCACAAAAGTAAAATGAAAAGATACAATTGTAAGAAAAATATATATATGAAAGAAGGTCCAAAGATAGAAAATTCAAGATAGATGATATGGTCTTAAGTGGAACGCTTGAAATCAAGATAAGGGGAAGTATGGTAAATTTGAAGCGTTATGGTTAAGTTCATTTGTCATCACTAGTAAGTGTGGAGAAGACTCATACTACCTACAAAACATGGTTGAGGAGAAGATCAAGAATTATCAATGCATGGACAATTCTTCAAAAGCTTCTTTTCTTAAAATTTGATACCATTTTCCATGCACAGTAGTTTAGGATTTCATTTTTTTTCTTTTTTCCACCTTCACTCCTTAGTCTACATCCCAAAGAATGATTCTGGTTTCTTTCTATGACCTCACAATCATTCATCACCAATCGGAGACATTGTTAGGACTAGAAAAATCCACCCATTTTTTTTCACAAAAATCCATCTTCCACCAAAATAATTCATCACCCAACCTGCCATTTTATAGTTCTATCACTCAAAATATTCCATTTACCCACCATCCTAAAAAAATACGCATTCATCATTTACCTACAAAGAGTTGAATTATGTCACTAAGACAATAACACTTCAACGTGACTCATTTTAGAGTCCCTTTGAAAGGACAACATGTAACAACATAGTATGAATGTTATCGAAGTAAGATTATTCCATCAAGGAGAGTCATCTTTGTGTCTCTTGGATGATCCAACTAAAGTCTCATCGAGGGTACCTTGGCATATCAAAAGACAATGTCTTGGGTCTCTTCGACAAACCAAAAAATGAGCTACTAAGGGGTATAAAGAATTTGATTACTTTGGCATAACTTACAAAGAAGATATACCTTTGCATTCAAGAAATAGAAAAACATCTCTTGGACATAATTCATCAATGTATCAAAGTGACAATAAGAGATCGGAGGGACAAATGCTTGATTTGCACACTTGATGGATTAAGAAGATCATGGAACATCAGGATGAATATGTTATCTTTGGGGGTTTTCTTCAAAGGAAGTTAAATCTTTAAATCAGAAATTGTGAAAAGAATGTAAATGAAACCTACCCACATAGAGGTTTTATACTCCATGGGAAAAATGCAATTGAAACCAAAAATTGAGAGGCAGAAGGTCTCAATTTAAGTTCATCCTTCAACTGGTATGAAACTGCAGTTCACACAAAGGATTTAAAGCTTTGACAAACAAGATCAAATTGTCAAATAGATGCACTTGTAAGGACATGTGAGCTAAAACATAAGTCCTTTCAATCAAGACTCAAGACCATCCTTCTATCCAACTTACATCTATCCTAGAAATACTTCATCATGTGTCCTAGTGATTGTATCAAAAATTTGTATCCTTTAATTTAGTAGAGCATCTTGACCAAGACTGCCATGGCTAAAGTAAATGTCAATTTTGTCTACTTATTATCTAAGCATTCTGCATGCAATGCAGCATGAAAGCAACAACATGAGCACCTATAATCGAGGGAACTCAAGCTGGTGAAGTGCTAATTTTTTCTTTAACAGCATTAGAGAAAAGAAAAGCTCATGCAAGTATTCTTTGCTACATATATTTCTGCTAACTTAAAAGTGCAATTCTTTCAAAGTAAGCCAAAAAGAGTTTACTAAGTATTTCCTAGCAGTACATAGTAACTGATGGTGTCTAGTTTAGTTCTTGGTCACTAACAAATTCTACAAAATTAGCCTCAAAGCCATTAAAACTTGTACTCAATTGTGGGATCTGAGGGCTCAGTCATCCAAAGAACGCATCCTTTCCTTGAACTGATGAATGTAAATAGGATTGAGGAGTATGCCTCACATCATGTGATGTAAGTGTTGTTCTTTTGTTAGGAAACTTCTTGAAATATGTTTACTACACAATGTGGACTTCCTTTATGCTTAAATGCAAGGCCGGACCATAATACATATTACAGCTAATCAAAGGAGGAACTGCATGCCTGAGGCAGTGACGAGAGGAACAGAAACACTAACATTCTTCCTATGTTATCAAACTGACTTAAGAATCATCTATTCATCTAGGTGGATGTCAATTTATGTTCCAAAAAGTGCATAAAGATGAATTTTTGATACAAAGGCAAGCGTTCTTGTAAAAGTGATAAAACATTGCAATGGAAGTTGTCGAGAAACCTGAGTCCAGTATATCAGATAAATAAGTAGAAGGAATGGAATCCCAAAGCTGCTTTGCAACTGTCTAATCCAATTCATGGTGCTTAAATATGCTCCAAAGAAAATTGGACCTCCAGTTTGTCTTATCTCCTCATCTACTATTTTGTTCTAGAATCAAATGAAACCCATATTAACAAAACAACCATTCTTAATCGGTAAAACATAAAACCAGAAACAAATGCATGAACACATAACCCTAACAAAAGATAAAGAAGTGTTCACATATGACAAGAGTTGAAGTGATATAAAGTCTAGTCCAGTAAAAAGAAAATCAAAATATATGGCCCAAATGAAAGAGAAACCAATGTTCTTTAATATCAAGAACTGCATTAAGCGAAACCTGTGAATTACTGACAAACATAGATTTCACTAATGAAAACCTATGATTTATCAACACCTAAATGAATCTTACGTATTAAATCTTGTGAAATACCAACCTCCACATGAATTATCCTAATGAAAACCTCCAAATTATCTCCACCCACATACATTTTACTGATATCAAATACCGGATTACTAACACCCACATCATTTTAACTGGTAAATACCCACAAACTACCAACAACCACATCAATTTTACAAATACCAACATCCACATGAATTCTTTTTTTCCCTAATGAAAACATACAAATTAGCAAACACCCACATAAATTCTACTATTAGTCACCAATTCAACATCTAAGAGAAAGAACAAATCAAGAATACATTGATCGGGCTAACCTGGATTCCAACGCTGTAAGGGATGCACTTGAAACCAAGTTCAATCTTTCGCTACAAGGGCAACGAACTACAAGCAAGAACACAAATCATGTGTTCAAATCCAATCTCAAGCTTAAAGCATTGATTCTTAATACATCACAGACAAACATTCATTTTCAACATTTAAGAGAAAGAACAAATCCAAAATACATTGATCGGGCGAACCTGGATTCCAACGCTGTAGGGGATGCACTTGAAACAAAGTTCGATCTTTAGCTACAATTTTCAACTTCTCTCATAGCCCCAATCCAGAATTGCCAAACAACGCTCAAGTTAATCTACAATGGAAGACCGTTATTCTACATAAATTTTCTTTTCAAAACAATTCATAAAAATCCAACTATTCTATAGAAGAATTCTCTTCTAACAAAGTTCGGGTTTGAAAAACTAGAAATCCCACATAAAAACCTATCATAAAATCTTGATTCTCCAATTCTCCAAGACAAAAATCAAGCATTATTCACTTAATAAGACAAGTTTCCATTTCACAACCAGTTGCATGTGCTCAAGCCTACTTTTTCTATCTTTTTTATTTGTTTTTCTTTCTTATCATTTATCTTGATTTGAAATTAATACTAATTTTAATATTTTGTTTTATTTTAATATTTCATCGCAAATTAAATTTATCAATTAAAATTTTAATATTAAACAATAATTTATTTTATAAAAATCTATTTAATTCTATAGCAATCGACAACTTTAATAAACAACTAATTTTAACACTATGTATCAAAAAACTCATCCAAACAAACTTAATCAAAAATCAAGTCGTTATGATATTTCTTAGAAATATATGCAAAAATCTATAAAATAGTAAACCACTTTGAGGTGGTGATAGGTCCAGTAATTAGATAATAATATATGAATTCAAAATTTTATGATATTATGATATGACATAGAGTTATTTTCTTTATTTATAGGGATAAATATATAGGGACACACATCTTAATTCTAATTAAGAGGGTTTAAGGTATCAACTAAGACTAATGTTAAGGTTAAGCATGCCACAAGTTCTCATCTTTATTATACTTAAGAATATATTATGTTAGAGTCATAACAATCTATACTTATATAGAGCAAGGGTGAAACTAACCAGTCGTTCATTCAATTAAACTAGATATCTAATATTATATTGTTATTGTTTCTAGACATTCTTATTTTCTTGTGTATTGATTAGAGTGGAAAATTATGCTTTTTTAGTGACTTCTAGAACATCAAAATATTTCCTTATTCCTAAATAATTTATATGTGGTTCTCATGGATATAATAATTTGGGCATTGAATTTAGAAACACATTACTACATTTCTACTTGCAACATCATCTAGGACATCCATTTGCATGTTTGCATGTTGTCTTTAACATTTTTTCTTGCTTGTCGAATTTGTATCTTTATGATGTTTAATATAAGGGAATAATTATCCTAATTATCCTTGTGACATGCAAACTCTAGACAACACAACCAATTTTTATATAAATATAGACATAAACATTCATAATAGACTAAAATAATACATTTAGAAATTTACAAATATTATATCTATACAAATAGATTATATTTGCATGTGTTCAGGTTAAATTTACAAGTATGCAATTGATTTCATAATAGCAAAAGTGACCTACAATAAAAAGACAGTAAATTTATATATTCCAGGACATTCATTTGAGCACCACCAAATTTCCTACATCTCTACGAGCAATTTACAAACACCTATCACAACATATTTGCATCAAATTTATAACTATATATATACATAGTTAATTTAGTACATTTATTACACCCGGCTCTTTAATCTAAAGTAGACTATGAATATTTATTTATGTACTACATATTTATGTGAAATAAGATTTTATTATTTCTTTTATACTATTAAAAAGTAAATTTACCTTAGGGTTATATAGTTCAATTGGTGAGGATGATAATATATTATTTGAAGATTCCATCTATTAAGATTTGAATTTCCTAAAGGTATTATTAGAGTAAACTAGACCCGATGAACCAAATTCCCCTACTTATGACAATTTAACCAAAACAATTTTTTAATTTAAATACATACTCCCTCATAATACTACAATCCATTATATAAAACTAAAAATATCTAAAATAATTATTTATTTCCATCCCAAAATGATTTTTTTAGATATATATTTTGAAACTTGGACCCATATAAGTGAGATATCCCTTTCCCCCAAATAAGTTGCAGACCAACTTTCCACCCCTAAAATAAATTTACCAAGAAAAAAATTGAATACCACCTAAGTGAGATATCCCTTGTCCCCAAATATGTTGAACACCAGCTTCCCACCCCTAATATAAATTTACCAACTTGGAAATGGTTGAATACCACCTTCCCACTCCTAGCATAGATTTTTTTTAAACTGTGGTCTTGTTTGATATCTTGAAATCTCTAAATAGATAATATGATGCATAATGATTAATTGATTTTTAAGTATTTTATGATCTTGCTACTTTTAGTTAATGAATTGAAAAAGTTTTAGTGTGCATATAAAATAAGGTTATCCTTTTGGATACGACATTAGTGGACACTTTGATGATTCAACATCATACGCTTGAATTTGGACAATTTCTTTATGGAAAAGAATAGCAATTATGATGACAATTGATATAAAAATAGAAAAGTATGGTTCAAGAATCTCATTATCATAGTGAACACATTTCAATTCACTCACTTATAAAGAGAATATTGTGTTATGATGATTGTACAAGGTCAAAAATCAATGTAGCTATCACATGTCATTGAAAAATTTCTGCACATCAGTGTACGTGAGAAAATAGGGAAAAGCTTTAAAGCGGGAATCAAATCAGAGGAAGGGAAATAAAAAATGTAACGTCCCCCACGCAACCTCAAAGGACACAAAACAACTAACATTCTAACACAATTTTTTTGTAAAAAAAAGTAAAGCATAGCATAAGTTGTACATTAACATACACTACATGTAATGCAATTGTACCAATGCAATATCAACTATGTCCTCTGGGGTACACGTGAGAGCATTACTAAATATGAACCCACTTCTTAACGATACTAAACAAATCTCAAGATTACTTTGTGAACCCATAATATAGCATAAGTAAACAAATGTTTATACATCCATAAATGAACACAAACAAAATAAAGTCTTCCAATCCCAATAACCAACACAATACAAGCAAATAATCATAACTTTATACTCATACAAACTACTCCCTTACATAAGCCTTAATCAATTATATTTTAGGCTCTTTTAAGTTAATAATTTCAAATTTATCTACACCCATAGAATACTTTCATAATTATCTAGATATTCATTTCATTACAAATTTGATAACAAATAATATAACTATAACATATGTAAATATATAAATATGTACAACCTGAATAACAATTTGATTACCATTTACACTTTTCAACTAAATGAATAATTTTGTTTACTTATAATTACATCAAGAATGTAACCTATTAATTAATATTAAGCACAATCTAAAACCAAATTCTATCTTGGTCAAGGGGCCGATATATATAACATAAGGATCAAATTCTATTGATATATCTATAAATATAATTTGGTGACAACACAAATATGGTGAAATTTCAGACAGTGAATTTTACACTTTCTTAAACAACCCTACCTATCAATGGAAATTTACACGCATGCCGGTGACCAAAATAAACAACAAACAAGACATTGAATAACATGGAGTCACCAAGGTAAGACCAATACGCAGCCATATGAGTGCTGCAACACGCATCATATCAAACGGAGTAAAGGAAAACAGTGGACTTCACACATGAAGGGATGAGGGGAGATGCACATGCAACAGATTCACCAATATTCAAAACTTATTTCAAGCTTGCTACGCAGGCAGACGTAAAGTTAACTTAGATTCTCCTCTAAGGGATTGCAAAGAATTCTTAGCGAATCAAAGGGTTACATTTCAAGCACAAAACACCAACTTAGACCATTGCAGTGAATTGCAGGATAGAAGCATGCAAGCTTAGAGGGTGAACGCTGCGCAGCAGTAGGTCTACAGAAGGATTTAGAATGCTTTCATGCAAATGTAATTGGCAGGTGGACACCGAATTCCACCGTAATGGCTATGCAAGCGTGTATATCAAAATTTGCTAGTGGTTAAGCCAAGAGAAAAGAAAGAATTACAGATAATTAAAGAATTGCGTCGCTGCCCAGGCTAGAGGGTTAGCAGTGGGTTTTAGAAACTTTCAAGTAAAGAGAAACAGTGAACACCAAAAGAATATCCATACGCCCAGGTGCAAATGCCTACAGTATGTAGTATGTTTGTCATAGTACAAACGTTGAGTAACTTGAAACAGGAACCATCGATACAATATCGACATCTAATTTACAAATCCACTATCACAGAAAATAACAAAATCATCAATTAGAAGATTTTCAAAAGATAGAATAGGATAGTTTTAGGAAAAGAATCAGTTTCGAAGGCGATAGATCATGCATAAAGTGAATAGAACAAGACAATCATAAACTTAAATACTTCTTTGAACTCACACAGTAAAATGCTTTATGTTTATTTAAGATAAAAATGGGAATTTTGTCTATTATGGAAATGAATGTGCAAGGCACTGTTGTAGATGAACGAATATGAAGGTGTAATATCTCCTGGTAAGGTTAATTATGTTCAATCAATGCCCCTTACAGGTTGCGCACAAATTCTTCATTTATTATTAAGGGCTCTGGTATACTCATATTACAAATGCTGGTTACTCTAAACAAGGTTAGAAAGGTAACACAATCTACTCCACTCGACCCTGCCAGTGAACAAACATCGGATGCAATCTAAGGCAGGCCTTGCTTTCGCAAGGTGGATATTGCAGAATACGCACACAGAAGATTTGTTCAGAGCTTCCACGCAGGAGGGGGTTAACAGGTTGTGCAAGAGAGGGCACATGAGCTATTCAACGGAAGACTTCAATACTTAGACATTATGGTTGGGGCGCATGCAGGAGAAAAGATTGGGGAGGCGCAACGTTTGGTATTATATGTCGATTGTTGGTTTCTGGGGCAGGTGTTATACTAGGAGTCGAGGGTGCAGGAGAAGGGGCAAGAGATTTGGAAAAGAGACCAAAATGTCCTTTATAATTTGTTAAACAAACATTACCAGAACTCACATTGCTGGGGCTACTGATCCATTCAAATAAAAGGATACGCAAATGACTATGGAACCTATAGATGCCTTCGGAAACCTAATCGAGATCGGCTGCATCGTGGGGACTACATTGAGTTCTCGAAAATTCAAGGCACCCAAATTCGAGGCGTCGTAAGCCAAAAGACCTACAACAGACCCCAAAAGGTCATATCCAGGCGTGCGATAGTAAACTCCTGACCAGTTACCCAGATTTTGATAAACAAAAGCACATCGCTGGACATAAGGTTCCACCAAAACCCCAGAAGGAATATGAAACTCATGATAATCCATCCCTCTATGATATACACTACCACTTCGCAATCTAACTGCCCCTAGCGTAATACCAGTCATAATTGACGGCACTGGTGCATCATATGGAATACCTGTCCGAGGCCTAACAAAGGCTCTGAAGGCATAATCTTGAAGAATGGCATCCAATCGCCCTACTAACAATCGCGAGCCAAGCAGGGTAAATCGATATCCAAGGAAAGTATCATTTGGGAACGAATGGCTGAGGTAATAAATTTAAAATCTATAAATATGCCTATCGAAATCACTAACTTTTCAATACAATCATTTACGGCAACCAATGCCAGGATCATTTGCATTAACAAAGGAAACAATGAGAACATAGCAATTAACCTTACTTGTTCTCCTTCGCTTCGTAAAGGAGAATGGGTGCTGAAGACAAGTTCCGTCACAGCTATCACCAACTTCCCCAAGCTTGCTCAACCTGAAGATTGTTTTCTCAGAAGTCCAAAACAATTATTCCCCCCAAAATCTCATCCAAAAGGAAATAGAAAGAAGGTTCCCAAAACAAAAATCAGTAAAAATAACAAGTTTCCTGATTCACACTCTGTTGGCTTCACAAGATCTTTTTCTATCTTTTCTTGTTTTTAAAACTTCAGTTTGCAAATCCTATCTCCTTATCTATTTTAAATCACATTTATTTTCACATTAAAATAATTATTTTTACTTCAATTTCAAATCTCATCTTCAAGATTTATTTGAAATCACATTGTTTTGTCATATTTAAATAATTATCTTCACATGATAATAAATTGTCAATTATAATTAAATACAATACTTTTACAATGAAAATTAATTTAATTATTATTTAATTTTCCAAATTCATTTAAGTTACTTTGTAGGCAAATTTTAATTTAATTAACTAATTAAACAAAGCCATTATGTTTACCACATAATTCAATGACACCATAAACAATGAGACACAATTAAATACTTACACCAATATAGAAAGGCCACAACAGAAGGTCACTACAAAAAAAATTGTTTTGAGCACCACTTGTACCAACATCTATTACACTTGCCCACTTGTACCAACGTCTATTACACCTTTTTGGAAGGGAGTCCTACCACTTCATTTAGGACTATATTTATATCATTCTAAGGCTAGTCCCCACATTATATTTATGTGGAGGTTTAATATGGTAAGTTTGGTACATGTTTAACCTTTTTTAAAGTGTTAGAATAAATAGATTTTCACACTTTTGTGATATATCTATATTAGATTTTTTATTAGACTCTACCACCACCCAAAAGGTATTCAGGGAGATGGTGAAGTATCGGTGGGATATATAATCAGAAAAATTGATATATTAAATTTATTTAAGGATTAAATTTGGTTTAATCAAATATTTGAAAGATATAAAATCTTAGTAGACAGTATAATGAAAATATATATCGTCATTTTCATCAATTGAGTTAAAATAATTTCATAGTTTCATATATTTTTAAGATGTGCTATGTAGGAAAAGTTTAACCCTCAGCTTTATGAGCTTGTGGATTCATTTCCTACTTATTTTTATAATGATAATAAACATGTAAAATATGTCCATCTTATCAAATGGTCCTTGGTCTATTAGCATAGTTGAATGAGTCACAAAGAATCTACTAAGAATCAAATATTGTTCAATGTAAGATTTGTAATCTTTTAAAATAAAAGAATAAATATTCTAAAAAAACAAAAAAAATCAATAACTATAATTAATAATTTTAATACAAATAAATTAAAAAACAATTACAAAGAATTTATCCTAAATAAGAATCATATTCACCTTTAATAATTAAAAATTATATAATTATCATTAATATAAAGATATTAGATTATCTTAAATATATTTTAATTAAAATGAAAATTGTTTGAATAGGTAGCATTAGTGCGAAGACATATTATACTCACTCTCTATTCAAATACATTTTTTATATTCAACACCATATACTACGTAACCTTAAATTATTGGTGATACTTGTTGAATATATTAAGTCATCTTAAATTATTAGTGATAGTTAATTTGCATATATATAAAGTGTGAATCATTTTCTAGTAGTCAAATGTATTGGAAACTTTGATTGTGATTTGAATTATTAATTTAATAAATTGAAATATTATTTTAAAATATTAAAATAAATTTTTAAAATAAAAAATATTAAAGATTATATTAAAATTAATAAGATAGTATAGTTTTTCATAAGATTTAATGGTTTAGTATTTAAATTGAAATAAAAATAAATGAATTATTATATATTATTTATTATAATAAAAAAATATTTGAATTAATTGTTTTATTATATTTAAATTTTGAATTATTTATGGCTAAATTTGGTGATGTATAATTTTTTTACAATTCTAACAAAAGTATCTTTTATTATTATTAATTATAAGAGTGTATTTTACTTTTTCCAAATCATATATATAGTGTTTCTAAATGAAAATCTAATCTTTCATATAAATAAATAAATAAAAAGCTATATCAACAATAGGATTTAATCTTGTAAACTTAAGAGAAGAATAGTTAATATCAATCACCATCCTTGCAATTATAAATTTAATTAAGCTATATCAACAATAGGATTTAATCTTGTAAACTTAAGAGAAGAATAGTTAATATCAATCACCATCCTTGCAATTATAAATTTAATTTTGAAGACAATAAGAAGGTTGAAAGGTAGAATCATTGTTCAAGGATAATTTAGCCTCCAAAAATATATTAAATAATGAGAAAAAAAAACATTATATAACATCATTTACTAGACTTAAGAAAAATTAAAATAAAATGTGCTAATTATCATGGCCACAATTGACCTAATGAATAATAACTTGAAGAGAACCTTGTTGAATAAAAGCCTCCAACATGGTATTTATGTTTTTTAGTACAATACAAAGCTCCCAATATCCTAATTTTTTAGTAAGGTAATCTTTTACAAATATATTTTGGTGTAATTTATTTGATAAAATAAATAATGATTAAGGCCTCAAAAATAGTTAGGAGTTAGTGGTTATAACATTATAACTTGCATACAAAATAAATATTTCTAAAAAATTTACTTGAATGATGTTTAAAATGTTCAAAGTGGTTTTATTAAATTTTTTTAAAAATGTCAAATTTGCTAGATTAATTCAAAAATATTTCCATAAAATTAATGACTATAATTTATCTTATAAATTGTAGTACATGTGTTAATTTTTTATTCAATTTTCTATGCTTGTATGATATGTAATAGTACTACTCTTCATTCTATATTTTTTGTATTTACATATTTGGGTGTAGAGTGGAATTTTACCTTGGGAGTTTATCTAAATGATCTTAAAAGGAGAAGATATAATTTTATATGCCTAATATTTCTAGTGTAAATTTAAATTTTTAATTTAGAGTGATGGTTAGGGAGTTACGGCCTTCACAAATGGCTATACCAAAATTAATAAAGTCAATTTGAGCTTTCTAATTAGTTTACCCTTAATCATTTTAATGCTCTTATATAGAAACACATTACTATCAAATAGTGTAGCTCTTTGTTTCTAAAATATACTAATTTACTACTTTTTAAAGTTAGTTTTCAATTTTTTAATTATAAAAGGTTATAAAATGGGTGAATTCAAATAAAGAATTTAGAGTTTAAGGAATACACTTTCTATATATTTTTACATATTTATATGCACTCTTATTTTCAATAAATTATTAGTTTGAAATAGTTTCTTTAGATATGGTACCAAAAATCTAATGTCTAGGTGTGTTTTACACTTTATAAGTCCAAGTGATGAAGAGGGGTGCTCTCCCTTTAAAATTGAAATCAAACACACAAAAAAAGAATTGCAAGATGACTGTAATATGTCTTTAAATTTTAGATTTAAAGAAACAAAATCAACAACATTCTATTTTCTTAAATCATAAAATGGTCACATCAAACTGAAGCTTATGTGCTTCCTTGTAATTTGGGATTCATACATACAAAATATGCAACATAATGTCTTCAACATTCTGGCTTCATTTTGATAACATTTGGGTATGTAACCATAAACTCTCCAAAATCCTCCTCCAAATGAATGTGCATCAATATATAGAGAATGTGTGAGGATAAAATGATTATCGGCTTCCAAAACAACATTCAATTACCACGTTGAAACCCAATGCCCCACTTTAAGGAGAATAATTTTTTTAATTACAAATATGACCCACATACAAATGCCTAGTTCTTGGCGAATGATCTTGGTCAACCATGACACCTTCACTAGTTCCCGACAGCACTGATGGATTGCAAAATGGCAATGCAACAACATGCAAAGCTTGTGGAAAAAACATGCAAATACATGCAATTGAACATGGAAACACATGCACCCAAGTGGTCCCCACTTTGAAATGGGATGCTCAAGAAGAATATTTTCCCATTTATGCCTTAGAAACATTTAACATTGTGTAATTTCAACCAAAATTACAATTACAATTTTCCATAAAGAAAATTACATAGGTTGTAAATTAAAAATATTTATTCTCCTAACCCCCAAACCCTTATTTGAAAATGAAAAAAATGAAATAACAATATTTTTGGTGATGCAAGATTGCTTGTACCCCTAGATGCTCATGCATAAAACACTCATGGTAGGAAATTTTTTGTGAATATGGATTCACAAAATGGAGTTGAGTAGTAGTACCACCCTTTCAAATTGCAAGCAACCCTCAACAAAATCCATCACTGAGTTTGGTAAATGTAATTGATTCTTCTTTCTCCTCTTTTAACACTTAACCATAACAAGCTCCCTTCTCTGACAACTCTACTCAAGTCATTGAACCTCCTCAATGTGGAATCAATTCTACCATAAACTAACCTCCTCCTCCTAGGTGTAATTCACATCCTTCTCTAATCTAGTGAGGTTCAACCCACCATAGTCTATCCACCACCAATTTGCACCTGCACTTAACTCTTCAACACCATACAAATCCTTCTCTACATACCAATCATCTCTAATAAACTCTAACTGAAAGATCTCATCTGCATTCACTTACTTGTCCATCTCAACATGAAAATAAGTATTCTCAAATTCATTGAAATTTTAATTTATCTTTTCATCACCTATTGCATCTTCTACTTTGTTTTCTTCTTTCATGCCTTCTACAAAACATGCAATTGTATCACTTCCTTGCCCTATAACCAGTGTTGTGAATTTAATGTCAATAACATAATCAAGATATTCATCATTTCCATCTTCTTCCTCTACATCCATTTCAATGTCAGTAACACAATCAAAGTATTCATCCTTTCCATCCTATAACAAATTATCATTCATACAAATCTCTTTATCAAACTCCTCTTTTACCTTCACCTCCTATTTCTCAATTTTGACCCTCTCAAATTGATTCATTTTTGCAACAAATTTATCCATTTATACATTCTTATCCTCATCAAAACATGCATTAAAATTTGATTTTACCTCATTGTCTTCTACCACAACTTTCACTACTGCAATTCTTTCTTCACTATCACTCATCATATCATTCAAACAAAAATCATATATGGTTCTAATCTCATCAAAATATGATATTCCTCTCTTTCTTATTGCTGCAAAAAAACTTTCAACCTCCTCATATTCACCCATTCCATTCACATAATTCATAAGAAAATCAAAATCACCAATTAATTCACAAAATGTAAGTTTTACCTCCTCTTTTACTATTGCAACTTTGGTGTCCTCTTCTTCAATTTTATCCATTGTACTCAACTCTTTTGTTTTTGAGGAAACCTCTATAATTTCATCCTTCATATCTTCCAATTGACATTCCTTGGATTCAAGCTCATCAGTTTCTTCGTATAAATGATCCTCTTCTTCTTTTATGCCACATGCATGACACTTTGTTGCATCTTATTTCTTTTTTGCATTCAAAATATCATTAGAGAGATAATTAAAATTACCTCCAACTCTCCTCTCTTCTTGTTTTATCCTTTTGACATCTACCAAAGGGTTGTAATAATTTTTCTTTCTGATCTTCTCTTAGTTGTCCTCTTTTATGAGAATGTTCTTCCCATATCTCTTATCCCATATTCTCATGGCCTCCTTAACCATCTCTTCCAATACATCTACTTCATCTTGGAGCTTTTCAAATTCTTCATGGTACTTCCTATTTTCCACTTCTTCCCAATATTGTTCCCAAAATGAGATTCTTATGGGCTTCCTCAAGACCCATCCCATCTGGTCGCATCCACAAAAGGATATAAAAGTCATAGAAAGTCCTAACCTGGGAATTGGACATTCTAGCAGACGACTAACATCTTCTTATGGTTGTTCATTTACATTGTCAAACCAGGGAATGTATACTTGAAATGGAGTGGCATTGTATGTGCACTAAGAACTAGTTTCAGTCACGATTTACCAGAAATAAATGCATGGAAGGAATTCTACTCATGCTACAGGAATGTAATTTGAAGCCTTCTAAACTTAATCAAAGTAGAAATCATGATGACTTTGACTAAGAAACAAACTATGAACTGGCCTTATGCTACAAGAACAAACACAGGGATGGATTCCCAATGCTGCAGGAACAATATAAGACTGAGTTTGCACTGAAACTTTCAAAAATGAAATCTAACTCATAATCAACAGAAAATAAACAACTAACTACAGACACTCACTAAGTGGGCCCCCTTAGCAAGTATCAACTAGTTTATGCAAGTATTAAACTCAAAACTTCATCAGCCTTTATTCATAAACTTGGAACCATATACATTATTTTGCTTATATGAAAACCAACACAAAACACTATCTCTTATTATAATACTAACTCTTACATATTCTGCTTGCTCACTCGCACAGGAGGAACACTTATTTATATCAGAAAAAAAACTAACTACCTAACTCTAACAGAGAAAGACATGGACATAAATGTATCCTAAAACCAAGGAATAGACTTCTCATAAATGAAAGAATATCCGTTCAATATGATTCAGAGAGAATTTAGCATTCCACTCTTCCCAGATTAATGATCATTTAGATTTCTTCCCAATGACCCGGTCAGAGAGTCTTTGCTGGAACAACTTCCTTGACACCATGCTGGAAATGGACTTTACTCCAAGGCCAAGATCTTTTGCGCTTGTCTCGTTCATGCTTCCTTCAACAACCTGCGATACACAAGGCAACAGAGGCGAAAGAAAGCACGCATGGAAAACAAGATGATACACATTCATTAATCACATATTAAATCTATTTCATTATTCAAAAACCATATGCATGATATCATCCATTCAGGAGGTCAAACAGGACAATTAATAAGACACATAGAGATGTTAAGCTACAGGAATTATATAGGAATGTATTGCTACAGGATACTACCCAATTTTAAATAAAAAGTCTTTAATCAAAGAGTTAAAACATCCATTAGCAATAAGAGTAGGGATATTAAAATACATCATAATACTCAAATTATGAGCATATTTTGAGCTCATCATCTGCCCCCTACTTGACCTAATGATGGTCTGCCAGCATTAAGCTTCCTGGTTGTTTCTCTGAAATCCATAGGAGTAGCATGGCCTTGTAGTGAAGTTCCAAATTTATAATAAAAACCTCTGAAATTTTGCCATCTTTCATATATGCAGGTTTTTGTATCCTCATTGACATCTGTAGCTCGATAAGGATAAAGTGGCCACATTAAAACTGAAGGTTGAAATTTTGGAAACTATAACTCAAACCTCTTCTGAAGACCAAGTTGCATGTACTTTTTTGTCCTTCTAAGGGTTGCTTTAAAAATTAGAGGGTTATGAGGCTCAGATCTCTTCAGACCAACAGTCAATTTCTCCCATCTTGTCTCAATTCTGGAAGAGGAAAGCTTCCAAAACAAATATGGTTGTCCTTTGAATTCTTCATACACTTGCTTCTTGATATCAAATATTTTTATTCTAACTGTTTGATCATTGAACCCATACGCAACATGAAGCCAAGTTCTCAAAATTGTATGAGGATCTGAAGTTTCAGGTTGTAGTGGGAGAGGTTCATTCCTTTCAGCCTCTTCATAGGCCTCCAATTGTCTGCCATAATTAGTTTCATTGGCTGCCTAAGACATGAGTCACCTCAAATGAATATCACCAATATAAAGAAGTGGATTCCACTCTGTTTCAAAGGGAATTTTCAAACCATGCAAATAAAATTCACATAAAGAATTCTTCAGCCAACTAGGGGCTACTTGGTATGTATCATAAAATTATTTGGCTCTATGAATAACAGGATCTAAATTCCTTGAAATTCTCATTAATTGAAACCAAAGAAATTGCTCCTTTAGGCACATAGCATATACTTGAGGAGGTGGTCTACATTCTATGATTTTACTAGTTACCTTCATCATTTCATCCATTTTCTCTTTCATTTCCTGGATTTCCTGTTTCTGTCTCTCAATTTCTCTTTTCAATTTCTTCTTCTCTTCCTCCCAAAGACTTTGTTGAATTTTAGTCTTGGCTAAGTGGCGAAAACTCAAGGTTTGAAATGTGACCGACCTCCATGTGGTCCTAAGGTATTCTAAAAATTCAATCAAAAATGTTCTTCTATAAACAATTATTTCCTGACAAGTTGTAGGGGGAAATGGGGTGTCATTGGACACTTCTAATTGTTCAGACTATTCTTCCTCTTGTTGTAGGAAGGATTCTTGTTACACCGCAGAAGGAGATTGTACTTCCTATAAAATTTTCCTAGCTGCTTCAGCCAAGTCATCAAGACTTGGCATTCCCCTTTCATTACTACTAGCATGTTGTGCTTCCTCAACTTCCATTGGCTCATTTTGCATTTCCTCATAAACAACAGGTGGGCTTTGTGGAACGTTCTTAGATACATTTTGAGAATCATTATGACTGTATTCTTCAGAGTCCTCTGAAATTATTATAACTTCAGGCTGAGCAGATGTTGAGGTGACTTTATGTTGTTTCTTTACTGAGACTCTTTTGGCAATGTTGCAGCTGAAGGAGGCACTCTCGTGGCTTTCCTCTTTCTAACTTTCCTAGAGGATTCAAACTCAATAGAAGAAGATGATGGTGAAACTGCAATGGCAATAGGTGTTGTTGCAGGAGGAACTGCTACAGGAGAAGGTGTTGTTTTTTAACATGAGGGTCAGACTCTTGGGTTTGTTCTACCCTAGATGACTCTCCTACCTTATTTTTCCCTTTTTCTCTTCGACTAGTAGACCTAGTTTGTACTCGAGTAGAGGGCTCTGGTGTGGAGGTCACAGGAATAGATGCTACAGGGGTAGGTGCTGCAGGGAGTGCTCTAGGAGGTGCTGGAAGTTGCAAACCCTTTTGGCCAACAAATTCTTGCCAAGAAAGGGGTGATACATCCCTCAGGGAATGCTCAATCAAAATTTTAATGAGGGCATGATGGGCGATAGAGTTGTCCCTTCCCCTCTGGGTTTTATGGGCACATTGCTTCAAAAGGTTTAACAAAAAAATTGGAACATTGACAGCTAAATCGTGCCTCATATGACTCAATAATTTAAAATGGTAGGAATGTAAATAGGAAAAGCGTCTCTCACAAGTCAAGTACCTAATTATGAAGGTGACATATTCCGAGTATGGAAAAGGTAGTGACACTCATTTGCAACCTTGTTTAGAAACCTCCAACGGTCCATCAGTTGGTACTGTAAATTCTGCCCTAGCAGAGACAGCATCTGAAGAAAAAATTTATCCTACCGCCAGAAGCCTAGTTACTTCTACAATCCATTCTTCTGTTACAGCCACTGTCAAACCCCACACTGTAGTTTCTCCTTCTGAAAGAGTTCTCAAAAACTCACCTGCAACTTCCTCATTAAAGGAATCTAACCTTAGGAAATAATTCAGCCATCCGTAATTGCTGAATGCCTGAACCATTTGAGAATTTTGTGTCAATATTTCATGAGCTATAGGCTCATGTCTTACTAGTTGGCCACCCATATTCGTAAATTGTCTCGGTTGAGATTCCTAAAACTCAGACTTTTTCTGAAAATTCAAAAACTTTTCACTTTTTCTACTATGCTTCTTTTTGCTTCTGTCGTGACTTTTCTTTACTTTTCCAAGAATGACTCAAAAAATAATTACATGAAATGATTGTTAGGAACTACTCAAATCAAGCAGTTAATTGTTGGTTAGGATAAAACACGTAGTCATATTTGGAAAGTACAAGAAAATAAAAATATCTAGACAGTTGTGACAGTGGGCTAAGAAAAAGTTTGGAAATGGATTATTCTGTCCCCTACTTAAAATTTGACATGTGTCCACACATGTATGAAAAGATAGGCAAATATTAGGCAATAATGACTAATATGTACATAGCATTTAATGAATAAATGAAATAAATAAACAATGTGACAACAAAATATATCACATACCTTGTAATAAATGCTTGTACATATTGGGAAAGATCACAGCATCAGCATGAAATAACAGCTTGAATTGAAACCATAAATGAGGGTGGTATGGCAGGATGGATGACATGGAAGAAAAGGAAATGAATGGTGGTGATGGATGAGAAATGGAGAACATGGCTTCCTTGAAAAGGAAACCTTTATTATGGGCATGAAACATGGAATTTTAAAGAGATGTTGTAGGAGAAAGGCTGAAGCCTTTTGCTGCAAGAAGATCAGTGGTCGTATCTGAAACTTCATAAATTCTTCTTTGGACGCTGGCTTATGATACAACCGAAGACGATGTCCATTAACCATTAGCTTGAATTGGATTGGATCTATTGTAGCTAACTAAACTGAACCATTATCAAACACATTTTCTATTTCATAAGGACCAAGCCATCTTGTGGTGAGTTTACCTTGATTTTCCTTGTATCTGGAGTCATAGAGCAGTGCCCAATCACCGGTAGAGAATTACTTAGTGCGAATATGATTGTCATGCCATTTTTTTCTTTGTTGTTGGATAGTTTCAGTATACTGTAGGGTAGCTTTCCTTATCTCATCCAATGCATTCAGCTGTAGGAGGCGTTCCTTTTGAACTTCTGAAATATCAATGTTAAGCTGGAGAGTAGTCATTAAGGTCTTGTGCTCAAACTCAATTGGAAACATTGTAGTCTTGCCATAGAGTAACTCAAAAGGAGTAAAGCTTGTAGTTGTTTTCCATGTTGTCCTATAGGCCTAGACTACTTCAAGAAGATGACTGCTCCAATATTTCTTGTGTAATTCTATTGTCTTGTTAAGGATTGCCTCAATTTCTTTGTCGGTAACCTCTTCTTGGCCATTAGCTTGAGGGTGATAGGGGCTAGACTTTTTGTGCCTGATCTTATAATTATTCATCAATGCAGTGATTAAATTTGATGTAAACTGAGCTCCTTGATTAGTAACAAGTTCCCTTAGGACTCCAAACTGAGTAAAAATCTGTTCATACAGGAACTCAGCAACTTTATTGTCACAAGCATGTGTTATTGCTTTCACTTCTACCCACTTGGTTACATAGTCAGTGCAAACGAAAATGTAGGATTTCCCATTGGATGGAGGATCAATAGGCCCAACAAAATCCATGCCCTATTTGTCAAAGGGGCTAACTACCACTTGAGGATATAGGGGCATTTCATCAAACCTTGTTGGTCTCCCACTGTGTTGACATATGTCACATTTTTTGGTGTAGGCTACAGCATCTTTGTGTAGTGTGGGCCAATAGTATCATGTATTAAGCACCTTCATAGATGTTTGCTTGGCTGCAAAGTGCCCACCACATGGCTCATCATGACAGGCATGCAAGATGTCATAGGTTTCATCCTCCCTAACACACCTTCTCATGACTTGGTCAGGTCCTGTATAAAATAAACAGTCTACAATCCATGAAAAGTTAAAACTTTTCTCTACCAACAATTTCCTTTCCTTTGGTGAGAAGTGGGTTGGGATCTTATTGGCTGCTAAATAATTTGCAATATCTGCATGCCATGGAGTTCAAGCACCAATAGAAAATAGATGTTCATCAGGAAAGCTATCATCAAGTACCTTAGGGGTGGCAGGTGTAGTTGTTTGAAGTCTTGACTAGAAATCAGCCACCACATTAGCTCGGCCTGGCTTACCAATAACTGTGATATGAAATTCTTGCAACAATAGGAGCCATCTTGCTAATCTTTCAGATATGGTAGGCTTATTCATGGGGTACCTTATTGTTGCATGATCTGTATGAACAAATATTTGGTAACCAGTGACATAATGCCAAAAAAAATTCTCTATGACAGTATAGTTTAACTCAGGGCCTTGAAGGTTTTTGCTAATGAAATATATAGCATCCTCTATGGAATTCTCTTTTTGTCCTAAAACTACCCGAATGGCATAATCAAAAGCATCTCTGTGTATATGAAAGGGAAAACTCCACTTTGGTCCTTGAAGAATAGGTGCCTGAGTAAGTAAGTTCTTAAGCTACAAGAAAGATTTGTCATAGGCCTCAGTCCAATTAAATTTAGAATCCTTAGTCAATAAGGCATATAATGGACTGGCTATTTTGTTGAAATCTTTGATAAATCTTCTATAATATCCAACATGTCCTAGGAAGCGTCTAACATCCTTTTGTTTCATAGGTGTTTGCAAGGTTCGAATAACTTCTATTTTTGCATGATCAACTTGAATTCTTGCTTGAGAGATATGATGGCCTAAAACAATTCTCTCTTGCATCATCATAAAGCACTTCTCACTATTCAAAGACAAATTTTGCTCCTTACATCTATAGACACGTAAAATATACTGATTGACATCATGCATTTGATCCTGACTTACTAACATTATTTCTCCCTGAACCATCCCTCGGTCTAACCATTTAATCAAATTCCCCTATCTGATTAAATTCATCAATAGTCCTCTCTTAATTAAATAAATTATTTTGTCTAATTAGGTAACTTTCTCTTGTTAATTAAATCAATCCATCTGATCTAATTATCCCTATTTAATTAAATAATCAATTTATTGGATTAAATCTCTAAAGTCTATCCATTAAATTAAATAAATTAAAACCTTATTTGATTTAATCTAACACCATCTCTTTTAATTAAATAAATCAAAATCCTTATTTAATTAATCTCCTATCATATTCCTCACTTATTTGATTTAAATAAATCCATAAATTTGAGTCAAATAGGTCACATCATCTAATCTCCTGTTAAATTAATTAACCCTTGATTAATTTGATCTCATCTCATGTCACATCCTCTAGATAATGCAAGTTGCACATTAAAATAGATTTAATTCATTTATTAAATCTCTATTTTCCTCACAAGGCATCTTTTGGAATATTTTCTCAATTTGAATTCAAAAATTCCAAGTCAACATGTACATCCAACAAGGCATTTAAAATATCTTACATGTCATTTTCCTTGAGCCAAGTGGCATTTATTGCATTTTGCCTTCCCTCTTGCATGTCATTTCAACAAATTTGAATTTCAAATATTTGCATTTATTGGCACAAACCCCAAATCTTGCACATCCATCATCCATTCCTAGCTTGACAAGTGGCACCATATCATTGGATGAATGTTAGTCCCACATTGCTCAAATTTGGACATTCATCCATCTTGGAATTCTATAAATAAAGGGCTCATATCCTCATTTTATCATCTACAATCCAAGCAAAGTTACCATGCTCAAATATCTCTTGAATTCCATTCATTATCATTAAGTCATAGCTAGGTTTTGTAGATTTTTGGCTTGGAGTCTTCATTCTTCATCAACAAAGTGGATCAATCTCTTCAACATTCAAATCTTGCATCATAGGAATTGGAAAAGGGCTAATTTTCACATCAAATTGGCACTAATTCCCCCATGGGATCATGAGTTTGCACATCTAATTAGGACTTAATCTTTTTTTTGTCATTTTCATTGTGTTCTTTGTTATTTTCATTCCTAGTTTTGAATTTGTAAATGGATTTCATGGGGAATCCTTGTTTTGGCTTGCAATATCTAACTTGAGGTGTTTATTCTTCTTGTTTTGCAGATACCAAGGTTGGGGTTCACACTAAATGAGCTGGAGTTACTGGATGAGAAACGAATAGATGTTTTAAATCACTTGCAAGTCTATCAGAATAGACTCAAATGAAGCTACAACAAAAAAATCAGAAGCAAGACTTTCCAAGTCAGAGAACTAGTCTTAAAAGAAAATCAGAAGAATGTCCCAAACCCCAGCAACAAAGGCAAGTTCGAACCTAATTGGGTAGGACCTTTCATCATCACAGCGAGTTATAATTCAGGGGCATATCAGCTATCAACACCTGAAGGGGAACCTCTGCAGGAGCCAATGAATAACTCCCATCTCAAAAACATTCTCATTGGATTAGATTTGTGTATGATCTTAAAGTCCCAAAATTAGAAAATCCAAAAACATCAGAAAATTAGAAAATCCAAAAACATTCAAAACATATCAAAAATTAAAAACAAAGTCGTTTTGTCAAACTACGTCATCTCTGAGCTTGAACATAGGTAAGGTTGATCTTTGATCATCCCCCGAGACATTTAGGTCAGTCCTATAGGAGTCCATCATAATAAAACATCTCATCATGTATATCATCATCTCAGAATTGGTCAAGTCGTTAGTCGAACTCGGTCTGTGTGTATAACGTAGGCAAGGCTAATCTGTTGATTAGCCCCCAAGGCCCCTAGGATAGGTCCTTAGGTTAGTCTCTTGGTCAAAATCTCAGAAAATCCCAAAAACATTGGAAAATAAAAAAATCAAAACATTTACAAAATCTTGAAAAATACCAAAAACAGCCTCAAAATATTGCAAAACATCAAAAACATCCAAATATTTGAAAAATCCATCTGTCTCATCTCGCTTGCACCCACAATAACACCACTCATAATAAACTAATTTTCATCATCAACCTTTGGTGAAACAGTTAGAAACAAGTCTAGCAGATTTAAAAGTAGAAAACTCAAAAATATCAAGTCTAAAGTCTAAGTCAGTGCATAAGCAAGGTGGTTATCTCTTCATATTGGTAACACATCATCTAATTGGTCCCATATCAATCATCCCTTAGAACACTTTGGATAAATGAAATGACGTGCTACCATCCACTAACATGTCCTAGGATAAATCCTTCCTACAATGGGCATTATCTTTTGGCAATAAGTTTCAGTTATCATCCTTAGAAAACACATCCTCTTTCCGTTAGCATTATTGAAGAGCATCAATTTGTTTGTTTACTTGGTCTTTATCTTTTGACTTATCTTATTTGCACTCATTCCAAGGACGTCTCGATGATATCCCAAAATAGAGGATTTAGAGAAATAGGAATGGGGCAATGATCATTATCTTGTTGTGCTTGTTGGACATCCTTGTGATATAACCTCGGCGAATACTTGCTTTGTTAGGTATGTATGGAAGAGGTCTAGGGAAACTTGTTGACTATTACAGGGATAGGTTTACCTTTCTGTGTTTTGGTCTGAAGTGTTTGAAACTTCTGAAGTACATCCTAGCAAGGTTTTTGTATGTTAGGTGTGAACAAGAATACTCCTATCTAATTATCAAGTCAAATTCCATCACACTAGGTACAATGTCATCCTAGTTTTCTATACCTTGATGCATCGTACCACATGTGTTATCAAACATAATAAAATTTGGCCCTTTGAAAATCCCAAATCCTCGACAAGTAATCATCATCATAATCATCATCATCATCATCATCATCATCATCATTTGCATTTGTGTCATCTTGTGTCTTGTTGAAACGACTTCTTTTTTTCTTACTAACTGCACTAACAAGGTACTATGACAGTTGATCATCATCACCATCATCATCATCAATCTTGCATCCACAAATCATTAATGCATTGCATATCATATAGGAAACATACACATTGCATTTTTATCATCATATAAATAGGTTATCATAAACATTCTTCATAAATAGGTGCATCTATGACATTTCATTTCACCCATTGCATTGCATCGCATAGCATTAATTTTCATTTTATAACCATTTCATATTACCATCTAAATATCACATAGCATGAACAAAAGCACTCCATAATCATTTTTTCATAATCATAACCAATAGTTATATAAGCATTTAATTCATTAGGCATACATACTTGCATAACATCATCACATCATCTCACCACTTTACGTTCACATTACACATATCATTTTACATTAACATACCATTGCATCACATACATCATCATTTGTTAGGTTTAGGATGGTAACATGTGTTATTCTAAGCATCTCATGACACCATTTCATTTGCATCATCTCACGACCATCGCATTCATATTACATCCATCCATAAATCATCACATATATAAGCATTTTCTATACATCATCGCATATGCAATGGATCATATATCATTTTACATATTAAAATCCATATCACATATCACATTGGCATAAAATAAATCATCATATAGATAACATCATTGCACATCACATCATAGCATAATATAAATCTATTAGTCATAATCATTGCATAAACATCATTAGAAATAAATGCATCCATAAAACATTACTGCAAAGCATATAGAAATAAACCATCCATGCATAAAGGAGAACACAGTACATTGCATCAAAATCGGCTCATATATATTATATCATCAATCATCAACTATCATAGTACAAAAAAAAAATTGGATCATTGTACATATATGTCAATCGGTACAAAATTCCCATCGAGCTATCAAAAAAATGAGCCCATAAAGCACAGAAAGTATGTATCATCTAGATCAAGCCCAATCTCTGTGAATGTTGCCCTCACCCCTATCACTGTGATCCTCTGGTGGTCTCTAGCTGGCCCGCTCTAAATACTCTGGAACCCAATCTGCTCTAGGTATAGTGTCATGGTAAGCTCGTCGGTAGTACTCTATCTCTCATATACCATCCCTGTAGGATTGCACTGGCACTATACCTTGGGAGGAGGAGGCTGTCATACTCTCGATCTGCTTCCTGCGGCCTAGCTCAGTGGCTACCTATAGCTCTATAGCCTGTCTCTACTACACAGCCTTATCCCTCTCTGCTCTGAGCTGCTCTCTCTCAGCCCTCGCCTGGTCTTTCTCCGCTGTCAGTAACTGAACCTAGGCCTATAGTTGTGCAATCAGTGCATCCCAACTATCTGCCTGTCCCTGTGGCTATACCTGTGGCTACACATGAACCTAATCCTCACCCTCAGCTTGTGGTGGTGGGATTGGCAGCTTCATATGCTAATCCTACATATGGACATCTCCATGACTTGGAGGGACTGGGGGCACACCTGGTGGATCCTGTCGAATCTCGACCCTCAATCCTCGTCCCCATCCTCTCCCTCTACCTCTGACCCTACGCACCTCTGGATCCTCACCTGGAATGGTCAACCAAAGAGGAGGTCTGAACTAGTCTCTATAGGCTTGTATGGTCCTTGGATCTACCAAGACCTAATCATAAGCCCACGGTCGGGCTACCAACTGCCGAAAGTTGTCAACTACCTCGGAGGTAGGAATACCATGCCCCCATCACACCTGTCATGCTGCGTGCAAAGACGGCTACATAGTCATCATCAGGCTGATCCTGTGGCTCTCCGAACTAATGTTGCATGTGTTCAGGCAGGTACCTATCGATCATCGTGTGCTCACACCCCTGCATATATCGATCTTGGCGGCAATAAAAGAGTTGAGCAGCATTGTCGGCCCATTCGGGCTGACCAAGGTATGATCTCCAAGTGAAAACAAGCATCTCATCTAGGACCTGCCTCCAATAGGGGATCCTGTGCACCCCAGTGTGTGTGAAGGACACACTGCCTCTGTATCATGTCATGAAGGCATCCTCTACCCCCATCAGAACTGGAACAACATGTGGACATAGCACAAAAATGTGCTCCCATGCCTAAACATGCAATAGTGTCACTCTAGCCCCCAACGCTCTGTCGTCCATGTATACATATGCAAATCTCTGTAGAGTGAAGCGAGGACAAGCCCCCAGGTGAAGTGAATTGGCTTGTCTCAAACCATCCGCTCCCACAATAACCCCATCCAGGACTGAAATATCGCCCTCGTTGGTCTGGGGCAACCAAACCTGAAATGATTGCTACAACCGCCTAGTGGAAAGAAGGTGTTATAACCCTATACCACTTGAGCTCAATCTATCCCTCGTAGTAGATAATGTCCCTTGTGGCAAGGACTTTGATGCAGGACTCGCGTCCCTCCATATCATAAATCACCCGTCGGCCATGAATAGGCAATCGTAGAATGCGCCAAACATCCTCCAAGGTGACAGTCGCCTCGTCAGTGGGAAGATGAAACAATGATGTCTCGCTATGCCACCTCTTGGCCAGTGCTGACAACATCCCTAGGTGAGTGTGCATGGGTGTCGCATACGCAATATGCCATAATCTTGCAGCTCCCAGTCGGTCCTAGTCCCTGTCGCTCAAGTCCCGTAAGACGCTCGCCAAATCTCACGACCGATGCTCCCAAGAGTAGAGTTCCATGGGCCTATCTTGCATCAAGGAAAGTCACCGTGTTAAAAATTTTGAAAAATTCTTGGTGAAACGCTCCAAGCTCATCTCCAGCGTCGCAGTTTGTGAAGGTGTCGCTGTTTGATTTTACTCAAACTCCAACGCTCGAGCCCAAAAAGAACTAAATGGCACTACCGCGGCGCACTTTATCCTCCAGCATCACAGTTTGCCTAAAAAGGGCACCGCAGCGGCACACTTTATCCTCCAGTGTTGCAGTTTGCCTAAAAAGGGTTCCGCCACGGCACGCTTTACCCAAACCGGCTCGCCGAGCCCAAGCCTAGTGTCGAAGTTTCTAAACTCCTAACTACACCGCTACGACACAAAACGGCCTGGCGTGGTGTAGTTTAAATGCTGAGCAATGCTATATAGCGCCACTGGAGGCGAGTTTCCCTTTTAAAGCAGTAATTAATGCATTAAATGAAAAGATGAAGCTTCAGTAAGGGTCACATAGTGGTGCCCCAATGCCAGGTGGTTGCTTGTATGTCTGAACTCGGTCTAAAATGTGTTGGGGAAGCTGTAATTGCGCCATATTGTCAGAAAGTCAGAGCTCGAATCTCAAGTTTGCTAGCGGAGGTGTGTGAAAATGACTTGAAAGTGACCCCTTGGGCCCCTTTTAAGCCTAAAAATTAGGGTTTTTTAACCCTAACTGGCTGTCCTCTTTGTGTGTGTCCCTCTTTTGAACCCCTTAATCTCAACCATTTTCAAAATAAATTAGTAGTTTAGAAAGTATATTTGGAGCACTACGGTCCTTGTTTTTGTTCCATCAAAAAAATTTGAGTGTAGCTATCCTCAATTTCACGTCCAAGGTCAGTATTTCCTGATTTCAGAAAAAAAGTGGCCACTTAAGCCCCTTTTTTGGGAACCATCTTGGTGCACTTACCCAACACTAAAATAGGCCATATGAGATATGGTATGGAAGGCCTCCTACTATTAGATACTTCAAAATATTTTTTAGTAAATGTTACATTAGGAGAGATGAAGAAGATCTAGGAAAGTTTGATTCAAGGTGTGATGAGGGGATATTTCTTAGTTACTCAACTAGAAGCAAGACCTATAGATGCTACAACAAGAGATTGGGAAAGATGATTGAAAGCACACATGTGAAAGTAGATGAATTTTTTTGTTGTATCTCACAAGAACCAAAGGTTTGCATATTTGATATACCTCCTTGCATTGAAGAAGAAGATAAACAAGAAAAGAAACAAGAATCAAAAAATACCCCTAAGACTCCAACAAAATATGTTCAAAAGAATCATTCTATAAATAAGACCATTGGAGATAATAATGAAGGAATGCTAACTAGGAGAAGTCTTGCAAAATCAAGTGAGCAAGTGAATTTGTGTTTATTGTCAAAGGTAGAGCCTAATAACTTTGTGGATGGTAGCAAAGATGATGAATGAATAAAGGAAATGGAAGAAGAATTAAATTAGATAGAAAATAATCAAATATGGGATTTGGTTCCTAAAATAGTTGATAAGAATATTATAGGAACAAAGTGGGTGTTCCAAAACAAGTTGAATGAAGATGGTGAATTTTTGAGGAACAAAGAAAAATTGGTATGTAAGGGTTATTCACAAGTTGAAGGTATTGATTTTGAGGAGAATTTTGTTCTAGTATCCAGAATGGAGGTAATAAGGATATTTCTTTCCTTTGCTACTCACAAGAATTTAAAACTCTATCAGATGGATGTCAAGTTATCCTTCTTGAATGGTGATTTATAGGAAGAGGTATATATTAAGAAATTGAATGGTTTTTAGCTATTAGAATATCCAAACATCGTGTGAAGACTCAAGAAAGCTTTGTATGGACTCAAGAAAGCTCCTAGAGCAAGTGGTATGCTTGGTTGGATAAGTACTTACTTCTGAAACATTTTAAGAAAGGTATTGAAGATAGTAATCTATACATTAAGGTTGAGGAAGACAAGATTTTAATAGTTATTGTATATGTTGATGACATCATCTTTTGTGGAGATGATAATGTGTAAGAAGTTTTTAGAGGAGATGTGAAAAGAGTTTGAGATGTCTATGATTGGTGAGTTTTCTTTCTTCCTTGGGCTTCAAATTGTTCAACTAGATGATGATATCTTTATTTCTTGAGCTAAGTATGTTAGAGAGATATTGAAGAAGTATTGCATGAAGGATTCCAAACTAGTAAGTACTCCTATGGTCACTGATTATCACTTGAGAAAAAATGATGAGTTTCCTGAGGTTGATCAAACTCTTTATAGATCTATGATTGGAGGTTTATTGTACTCAATACTACTTCTAGACTTGATATTATGCATGCATTATGTTTGGTTTCCATATTTCAAGATAATCCTAAGAAAATTCATGAGAAAGCAATAAAAAGTAATCAATTATTTGAAGGGAACTTTGGATTATGGTTTGTGTTATAAGAAAGATGATAAATTTTATTTGAATTCTTATACAGATGTTGATTGGGAAGGATGTGTGGATGATTGGAGAATCACTAGTGAAAGTGCATTTTTCTTAGGAAATAGGTTGGTCTCTTGGTTTAGTAAGAAGCAAGACTCAATGTCCTTATCCACAATAGAAGCTAAGTATATTGTTGTAGCATCTTGCTGCACCCAAGTACTTTGGATGAAGTAGACTATAAAGGATATAAAGGTGGTATATGATGAACCCATTCCCATACTGTGTGATAATACTAGTGCAATTAACATCTCCAAGAATCTGGTGATGCATTCAATGACTAAACAAATTTCTATCCAATATCACTTTCTAAGGGAGAAGGTTGCAGAATAAGAAGTCAAATTGGAGTATGTGCCTACTAAGCATCAAGTTGTAGACATCTTCACTAAGGTTCTTTCAAAGGATACTTTTGAGTATCTTTAGTAAGAGAAATGGGTTATTGCCCCTCCTTTTTCTAACTAGATGCATAGATGGTGCATCTATCTAGGGGAGATATTCATGTCATATCCTTTTCTCCTTGATTGATGTGTGCTACCTCTCAAGTGGAGTTGGTAGTTGGTTGGTTGTTGTTGATAGGGGAGCATGTACAATTGGTTGAAGAAGTGTTGTTAGTCAAATGGGGAGAATGTGTTGATGATTCAAATGAAGATATTTTTTCCCTTTGTCCTTGATGTCAAAGAGGGAGAATGTGTAGGTGTGTGTTGCCATCAATGCCAAAGAGGGAGATTATTGGCATTGGTTGTCATTGATATCAACACTTGGAAATATTCTTGCACATGTGTTTGGTATTGGTTGATATTGATGTCAACACTCAATTAGCGTTGTCATTGATATGCATGAAATAAGATGAACACACTATAAATAATCTATATTTGTATCATATATATAAAAATGAATTTCATGGTACAAAATATAGATCAATGTATGTATATCGATCAAAAGTACAATATCCATGAGGCTATCAAAAAGGATCCCATGAATGTATATTTGTATAAAAGAATCAAGAAACAAAATCAAAAAGTATCTATAAGAGCTAGCCTTGATGGTTGTTGCCCTCTTTGGCTTGCCTCTCAGGCTGATCCTTTGCTATTAATCATGCATCACTGCACTATGAAAAATTAGGTTGTCTAAGTGCTTGTGGTACATTTCGATGATAATAAAATCTATAGTAGTATGTGGCCTCTGTCACAGCTTCTCTGTATAATCTCGTTGAAATAGTCCTGCCATGTGTGGCCACCGTCATAGCCTCTATCTGTTGGTATTGGGAAACCTCCTGATCTCTCTCTGCGGTCACGACCTGAACCCACTACAAAGCCTAAATTATCTTAGCCATGATGGCCACCACCTACTATCATGTCTGGTCCCGCTCAGCAGTAATACCCAAAATTTGTTGGTGGGCCTAATCCCGCTCTCCTATCAAAATATGCACCTACTACTACAGCTATTGTATATGTGCATCTCTAGCATTTGGAGGTGGTGGTGGTACTACCTACTGCTAAATTGGAGGTTGAAACAGAGGCTACTAATCAACATTAAAATCCCCTAAAACCTGTCCATCCTAGCCACTTTGGCTACCCTGTCCCTGTCCTCTACCTCTAACGCCCCTGCCTCTAGGTCTCCCTCACAGAGGAGCACCCATTTGATCCATCAAGTTTTGTGGAGGTGTGAACCATGTATCATAAGTAGGCATAGTTTGTGCTACCACCTGACCCTGGTCATAGGTCCATGGTTGAGCTGCCAACTATCTAAATCTCTCAACTACCTCTGGAGCTAGAATAGTAGGTCCCCATGTGGGAAACTCTCCTGTAGACTTCACAAACATAGCTCTATAATCATCATGTGACCTATCCTACTACTCCTCGAACACCTCACCACCCTATCTAAAAAATATCGCTCAATGATGGTATGCTCATTACCCTACATATACCAAGTCTACCTTGCAAAGAATAGCTATTGAGCATCATCAAACCATGGTGGAATTTGTAACCATGGGTGCCAACAGAAAATTATCATTTCATCAATAACCTATAGCCAGTACGGGAGCCCAATCTATCTAGTGTTTCACAGGGTGTTCACACCTTTGTACCTCCAAATGAAGGGATCATCTAGCCCCATGTCTACCATATGAACTATAGGATGGATCATGGTGATATGCTCCCATGCCCAATGTGTAGCAGAGTCACCCCTACACCAATGGCTTTGCCATCGCAATAAACAAATTTGTGCATGTCATGATAAAGAGAGGCCAACATCACTAGCCCACATGCAAAAAGAGTTCTCCTGTGCAACATCCTATGCCATGCCAAGCCCCATCTTGGGTTGAACCCTCTACTACATTTGTTAGGAGCAACCAAACCTAAAATGATGGTTGCAATGATCAATCTAAATATGGGTACTCGACCTCTATACATCTCAAGGCCAATCTAAGATGTGACTAGCACAAGCTCCTCCATCTCCATCACCTCGTGGAAAGCATCAAACTCAACGTCAACATCAAAAATCACACGATTTCCATGTATTGACAAATGAAGGATCCACCATACATCCTCCAAGGTCATCGTCGCCTCACCAGTGGGAAGATGAAATGAAAAAGTCTCACCATGCCATCTCTCGCATAGAGCATCATGGCAAGATGAGTCTGGATCATAGGCGCATATGCAACATACCAAAGACCAATCTCTCTTAGGTTCTCTTGGTGTAACTCTAAAAACCACCTAGTCTCTCCAAAATAGTGGGCCTATGCTCACATGACATTAGTGGTTCAGTGACCTCCTGTACACCCATGAAGCACATGACATCAAAAAATCAAAGAAATTTGACTTAATTTAAAATCTTTAGTTCAAAAATCACAATAGTGTCATTGTTTTCAATAACGTTGCTATATTCAAATTTTAAATTGTGATGCTCGAAGGAATTTTAAATTAAAAATCATAAAATGTGTTGGGAAATACATTGGCATCATGATTTAAACTTTGGAAACCCTAACCCTAATTCCTAAATCGTCAAGTGTGTCACTATATACAAATGCATCACAATTTAAAATTAGAAACCCTAATTTTAAATCACAAATAATGTTGTTATATACATATGTGTCGCTATAATTCATTTTAGCGTCGTTGATTGTAAAATGGGCATCACTATATAGCGACACCACCAAAGTTTAAATTTCAAAGTGTAATAAATGCATCAAAAAATCAAATTTCAAATCAAGTTTTGAGTTACATACTAGTGGTCTTGAGCCTGGAATTCGTTGGAACTCTCAGACTCGGTTGAAAATGTGCTTGGGAAGCTCTTGACATGCCATTTCGTCAGAGGGTCGGAGCTCAAATCACAAGAATTCCTTAAGGTGCGAATGTACAAATGAATTGAAAGTGACCCTTCTTGGCTTATTTATGCTAGAAATTTAGGGTTTTTACCCTAATTTCACATTCAAGCTAGGGTTTATCATCATTTTCACCAATTTTTCCAATTGAAATCTAATTTTCCATCATTTTTTGAGTTTTTGGCATAAGTCTTGCATCCTAGAACCTTTCTGGACCCTTGGGGCAACTTTTAACCTTAATCAAGAAATCAACCCAAAATTCAAAAAAATTGTTCAATTTCTCAAGGGGGTAGGGAATCAGCTTTATCCTTCAATAGTGGGGTATCTAAGAAATTAGAATTTTTTTATTTTTTTATTTAGGTAGTAGTTTTAATCCAAAAAAATTATTCTTTCAACTCAAGCAATAGGTACCTCGCTTCAAAGAGGGGTAAAATGTAGACACTAAAAAATCTCCTAAGCAATATCATACACTCGAAAAAGGTTTACTAACATCATTGCCTCTTTAAATTCATCTTTTTTTTCCTTAATTGATTAAATAAATCTTATTATTTAATTAATTACATCATTTACATCCATTATCCTCATTAATTCAAATCAAGTTAATTCACTCCCCCTTCACGCTAACATTTCATCCTATTAAATTAAATAAATCAAAACATTTAATTTAATTCCCTAAGTCATCTTATTTAATTAAATAACCCTAGGTTATTTAATTAAATATCATCTCATCTCTCCCCCCCATTTATTAAATTATTTCATAAATGCCACTTTAATTCTTCAATTCCTTAATTGCAGGATTAAAATTTGTTTAATTAGAAATTAAACTAATTTTCCTCTAAAAGTGGAATATTTCTTATCCCCTTTTTTGCACAATTAAGAATTTCTTTTAATTTGTAAAATTCCTTTTATCCTCACCCATGGGAATATTCCAAAAGAATATTCTTATTCCTCCATCATTTGAAAATGGGATATTTTCACTTAGCTTCTTATACAAGTTTTAACCTTTAACCTTTTGAACAAGTTACCTTTGACCTGTGTGTAGGTCAAAAGTGTGTTTGTTTGAAGCAAGTGTGAACCCATGATTAAATCCCATCATGCATTCTCATTCGTTGATGAGAATTCATGATCCATATCTCATTTTTTCCTCCATCCTTGACCGTTGATTAATCTTTTCAATCTCAACCCTCCATTTCTCATTTTCTCATCTATAAATAGGTCACTATTTGGAGACAAATGGATCCATCTTTCAATTGCAAACTCATGTTGTTGAATTCACTTGCACTCACACTCTTAATTTACTCACTTTAGCTATTTTAGCTCATTTTAGTTGCATAATAGCTTAAAACATCCATTTTATTTTGTTTATAAATTAGGCTTTCCATATTTTAGCTTAGAATTAGCTTAGTTTAGTTTATCAATTGCATAATTAGATCAATTTTAGCTTAAAATCATGTTAATTTAGCTTGCATCATGTTTAATTTAGCTTAAATTGTGTTTTCATCCACTTATCACAATGGTTTCATCAATTCCCTTCCATAGAATTGACTGAAACAGGCTCACTAATCATAGGATTAGGAATGGGTCGTTGTTCCACATCAACACGACACCAATTCTAAAACAAGATAAGTTTCAAATGGGCTAAAGTAGGAATTTAACTATTCTCAGAGTTTGTAACTTTCAATTTCAAAAAATGCTTAGTTTAAATTTTGTATTTGAATGATCTTGTTTGTGATTGAGGTTTAGTGGCTAAGTTATTCTTCAATTCATCATGGATTAAGCATAATTGAACCACCCTGACAATCCTTGTCATCACAGGAAGATTTATAGATAGAGGAAGAAGCTTCTAAGAAATCATCTAGAGCATCATCCAACATATCAAAATCTTCCTTAGCAAAAGAATTATCATAAATAGTAAAAAATTACAAAAAATGATCTGACATGTTTCACATCAGGTTCACCAAAATGTAAGATAAGGGGGATTCGCTACTCATGAGCCTCTTTTTTCTCAAGAGAATCATAGGGAGAAAATTTCCCTTAACCACCTCAATACTAGCTAAATGAAGAAATTGTAAAGAAAGTACACATAGATAAATTATCATAAAAGACTACTTTGAAACCTGAGAGAGAAAAGCTTCTAGATTTTTGTCCCTAGGAGAAGAGGTCTTAGCCAAAAGAATACAATGCGGAATTAGGATGCCAACACAATGCACTGGAGTCCGAAGGATGCATTGGCATCCTCAACAATAGAGAACTCAAGGCTTAAACAAGAAGACTAAAAAATTCACTGCCTAGCACAAATCTGAGGTCTATTTAATAGAATAACAAAACAAGGATGGAAAACAAGATAAAACACAAGGACAGCTAAAAGGGGGAATTACAAATATTCAATCATTGAATCCTTCCTTTGAGCTCCGCTTCAATAAATTTCACACAAGACAGAAGAGGAAAAATGTTAGGATTGTTTCAGGGCTTTCCACAGTCAAAACCTTGCTTTGGTGTTCCCACCTCCATGGACAATTAGATAGGTAGAGATAGTAATCAAAATAAACAAAGGGAAGAGGTGAAAATAATACCTGCTTCAAGAGGATAACTTGCACCATCGAGCAGTGAATGAATAAAGAGATCTAATCTATTCGCAAATAGAAAAGAGCAAGAGAGCATTACCAATAGGCCTTGGCCCTCTCTTGAACACACGAACACACCATTGAATTCTTGCTAAAGAGAATTGGCTATTGGAGGGACCTCAATCTAATAAAGCTTCACTTGTATAAGTGTTATTTCCAAGAGAGCAAGAAGTTGAGAAGTGAAGTGGATTTGAGAGGAGAGCTGGTTGAATGAGAGAGAACCCCCAAAAATGAGGGAAAAAGGGGGTATTGTTGCATGCAATGGTGGAGAGAGTCATTACACTCAAGGAATTGACTGCAAAGGCATGTGTCAAGAGCCAATATTTGAGATTCCTCATTTCAAACTTGAGAAACCGCTAGGACTCTAGCACATTGTGCAGATGTCTGGGTGTTGCATAGGCATCCTAAATGTTAACTTTCAGGAAACAGGTCACCAAATTTCTATTTCTTTTCTATTGGACCACATGGAGTTGGAATCACAAAATTTTGACCCATGAGGCTTTTTTCATAAATGTTTTTAGGTGTCATAAATGCTAGGAAAAGTGTTAAAATGTGAAATCACACCTAGGTGCAATTTTATGACATTACACTTTCAAAAACCCCAAAAATAGAGTCAAATTTAGTATGTTAGTCCAAGTCATGTCAAACTACATTGCCTCTATGACTTCACGTAGGAAAGTCCATTTGTCAATGTGCCCCTATGGCATTAGGCTAGTCCTTTTAGGTTGGTCAAATAAATATCAAATCACGATGCAATCATTTGTCAATAAAAAAAATTCAAGTTGTGTCAAAGTACGAGGTCTCTCCATGTATAGCATAGGCAAGGCCATCAATCAATGCGCCATCAAGGCCACCTAGGTTAAAGTTCTTTAGGGTTCAATTCATGTTGGTCATAATAAGTTAGACATTGTCCTCAGATGTAAACAGTCATCAAAGCTTCAAACACAAGTCATGAATCAAACAAGAAAAGTAAGCCAACTAGTCTTCAAGTTAATTTGGTCAATTATCAAAGAAGTCAACAACACCAAACTGACATTTAATTAGTCAATCTCTTGTCTTATACAGGATGTGTCCTTCTTGAAACCATACATTATCATTCGTCAAACTTTTTCATTCACCTTATACAGGTGGTTACATGCTTGAAACCAGACTTGATGTCTTATACGACATGTTTCCTCACCTAAAACCAGGCCCTGTCAAACAATCGATCCATCACTCACCTAGTCAAACATCGATAAACAATTCTTGGCAAACATTTTGAATGGTTGTTGGCTTTGTTGGATTATTTTGTCTTATATTTTTGACTTGTCTTTTAGATCATGTTACTATCTATCTCAAGGATGTCTTGCGAAGGATTTAGAGGAGTGATGATGTTTCATGACCCACCTTTTTCTTTGACTAATATTTGTGGTTTTACTTAGCAAAAGGACTAGGGAAACTTTTCCTTTAGTATGAGTTAGGACATTTCTTATCTTCAACTACCTATTTTACAAATGGATGACCTTGCACACCTTGTTCTATATCATATCATAGTGTTTGTTGTCCATTTGTCACATTTTACCACCTAATGATGATTAAATGCAAAGCCTTACATAGCAAAACATATATCTTTAAGTTGTCTCCACTAACGCCATACTAACTTCCACATCTTCCACACTAACCTTTCTTCTATCCACATCTTGGCAGCATCCTATGACACACAAAAATATCCTACATACATACTCATGTCAGAAGCATTATAGATGTTAGCTATCCAAATTTGCACCCTCTGCCAAGTTGTGAAAGAACTTAGCAAATTTGGACTAACATGGGACTAATTTTAGGTTGTGAGTATCCTATCATGAAAGTAGACCTCCAAATTATGGGTTGGCTCCCCTTTTGATGTCACCTAAACTAATGATTTCTTGAGGAAAGAGTAAAAATATGCTTAAAAATGAAACTTAACTAAAACTTCAAAGGGTGATACAGCAAAAAACTAAGTAAGACCCGTAAACAGCTTGTACACATTCAAAACAATGGAAAAACCCAGTTTACATGGCTCATTATCACATGCATTCTTGCATAAGTAATTTATAAGAAGGTTTTTCAACTAAACTCTTAGAAGGAAAAGGTTTCACAAGTAAAAGCATTTGCATTTTACTAACACAACTTATAACCTGCAACAATATAATTTTCTACTAAAATAGGTGCCTAACAATGAGACAAGACTACAAGGAAAAGATAAATTTCACAAGTAATCTAGTCAACCACTAAATGCACACAATAAAACATGAAATGAGAAGGTAAATATTCAATTTCATTTATCCAAAGCACTCATTGGTATACAAATCTGTCTCTGAGTTACAATACTACTCTTGTTGAAAAGACAACTCCAGAAATAAAGCTATCACTCTGTTAGAAAAGAAAGAAGTAACTCCAATAACAAATATTGAAGTTACTTAAGCAAAAATTCAAACAATTCTCCCACACAAGTCCATCTAGAAGGTTATGGTCGGATGCAGTAGAAAAGGCCAAAAAGAACCTTCTAAAATCACTCCAAACTATCCTCCACATGAAGCAAGGTCAATCCAAGACCATAGTCACACTAAAAGTGTGTCAAAAATGCCTCCAAATAGTCCATTTCCCTCCAAAATATGTCAAAGACATCCCCCCACACCTTTCTCATGTCTACGAGTCATCATTTTTTCCCACATGCATTCACTCCATTTGACCCACACCTTTAGTGCTTTTTCAAAAGCACAAGACTCCATTTTGCATTAAAAATAATAATTCGATTAAGTGATTCATAATAGCATCACTTAATCAAACTATTTTACATTTTAAAAAACAATGCAAAAAAAGGGCCCCACCACCTCCTTGGATTGGATCAATATTTGTATTATAAATAACATTAAATAAAGTGATTTGAAAATCACTTAAATAATGTTTTTCAATTGAATAAATGTAAAAATGAATGATAAACTCCAAATTCTTGTAAAATCATCTAAGCTAACTCAAAACTCCCAAGGCATTTGATCAAATTTAATTCACCCCTATTTCTACATTTAGAAGCCAAAAGTGACTTATGACTATTACTTGGTCAACAATTTTCAAATATATGCAAAATGGTCAATGTGAAAGAACTCTATGTAAGAGGTCATAAGGCAACTCCAAAGTATTTGTAAGGTATTGCATTTTTCAAAATATAATGAAAAAAGCACCAAGGCATAGGGTTGGTCTTCAAAATGAAATTCAAGGAAAAATTTCTTAACTTTAAAAATGCCACACAAGGAAAATTTTCCTAAGGCATAAAACTTCACCTCTAAGCCCATGTAGCACATTAAATTGTGCTTTAAAATTTTAAAACACAAGGTAAAATACCTTGGTTGGCCTCTATATGGTTTCAAACCCTAAACAAAATCAATGGAAAAAAGCAAAAGTTAATTCATTTGCCATCGAGCCTTCTGGAGAGCTCTTCAGCCACCATGGGGTTTCTAGGGTAGCACTCTACAGATGATTTGTTATCATTTCAAGCCAATTCTTTGATCAAATCTTGTGATTCCTCACTGGAAGAATGAGGTAATGTGTTTTTTCTCAATAAAACTGGGTTTTTTCCATCTTTTGAAAGCCATTTCATGAGTTAAATTCACGGCCATAAGCATTTTCTGATCATTTTTGTTTCTTTATTTCTCTCTATGGTTGTTATATCTAATTTTATCCACCATTGATGTGACTTCCTGAAGCTAAAATGGAAGCTTTTCAAGAGTGAAATTCTTGCATAATCAAAGAAAAGCAAGCAAATTGGGCTCAGGTAAATTTTTCCCTAATAAATACTTCATTTTGTTCTCAATTTTCTACAAATAAAGCTTAGTTCAAGCTTAGCCAATGTCAAAATGAGGAAAATTTAGCTTTTGTCTCTGTATTTGAATGTTAATGCAAAAAACTCCAAGTGGGTAGGTGATTTTATGAAGAAAAAATGATTTTTTGGCCGCGGCCATGAAAGAATGTATAGGGCTTTCTTCAAATTTGTATTTCCTTCATAAAATGATTTGAATTCAAAACCCCAAAGTGGGTTTGTCCTTGTCTAAAGAAACCTCCTTTGCGTTCTCTCTTCTTTAACATTTCATTGTGAGCTCGGCCTTATGGTCTTCTTATGATATATTTTGTATGTAGAACTCGTATCTTTTCAGATAAGACGCCTTCTCTGGTATTAATGGAAGAAAAATCCATTTATGTTCTTTGCATTTTAATTTACTTCAAAACCCCAAGTGGGTTTGACACTCTTGTGAAGAAAACTTCCTCTTTAGGTTGCGGCCATAAAGGAACAGTTGGGTTTTGAAATGCATTTTACTATCTTTTTCATTTTTTGTTTATTCTGAAAAGAAATCCATGATGCATCTAGGTATTTCAATTTTGAGTACAAAGTGAACCTCCTTCCATTTGGAAAACAAAACCTAGAAGATGCTTAAGGGTTTTGCAAACCTTTCACTCCAAGCCATGTGCTTGACATTCTCTATTCATTTTGTTGGCATAAAATGAATTCCTTTCTCTTTTACAAGGGTGATAACTTTGTTTGTAGAAGTTTTGAAAGAAATCCATGAAGAGGCCACGGCCTATCAATTGTATATTTTTGTGACACGACACTACCATGTCTTCTAGGCACCTACAAACATTGCTTCACTGTAGAGTATCATTGCAAATATGACACTTAGTAGACTACCCTTTCTTTGGTTTCTTGGCATCTAAGATGCATAGCATGGTTGTAACATAGTTGGTTGCCCTCATTGCCTTCTAGATATTGAGTGCTCTCTTCATCATTTTTTATGATCATTTGAAGATTACCTTCACTATGTGCTTGTCCTTCATAGTGTCTTGATTTTTCTACAATATTCTCCTAGGTATTTACATTATGTCCTTGATGTTACATTTTATACTCAAGTCACTCCCCTTCTCTTATATCTCAACCTCTATTATCATCTCTTGGTCACTCTCTCAACACCATACCTTGTCACTAGTTGTCATGCATGTTTGCTTCACTGTGAATATACTATGGAATATCAAGACCATAGAGATATAGAGATGACCCCTATTTTGCATTGAGTCTCCAAGTTGGAAATTATTTGAGTAGAGATCCTACTGCCAATCATGATAGTCCTGTAGCATCCATTTGGCATTATACATTGATAGAAAATGCAAGAAATAATAGATTGCATTATTTATTTTGGCTTGATAAAACTCATGGAAAAAGTCATGCAAAAAAATGTCATAATATGCATTGGATGACTGTCCCTTGTTTCTTTTACTTTGAATTTTTCCTCTCCACCCATTGTTGTATACACTAGAACAAACTTCTGAAATTGCAATTGTTGTTTTGCTTAAAGATTCAAATAGACAATTTTTTGCAATGCAATCTTGAATCTATGACATGATAGGGGTTGTAATCTACATTTATATATGATGAGCACTAAGAGGTATAGTATGTTATTGTGCCATAGAAAAATGGCCCCTTGTCATTTTCATGGCCTTTTAGGTCTTGTTTCATGATGTTTTATCTATTTTTCTCTAATTTCATGATGTAACATGGCTTGAACATGCATATTTAGGTACTAAAATTCAAATAATGAAGTCTTATGAAGGTGTTGTGAAGTGTTGTGAAATATTTCTATATTCTTCTATACTCTATTCATTACAATTTACCTAAAAATCATCTTTTTACACATCATCAAGTCCTGTTTTCAAGTGCTGTAAAGTCTTGTAACAAGATTTTACACTTTTCTAGGCACTTCATTATTTATCCCTCTTATAACTTATTTGACCCCTTTATGCCCTCATATGCTTTAATTAAGTGTATTTTTTAATGTAAGCCTGATACACAACATTAAATGTAATTTAATTCCTGACACCTAGTTTCAAGCCTTAGGTGGAACCCATTTGCCATGGGTGTCAAATGAGTCCCTCATTGGCTCCAAATTCAAAATATTTCAAAAAAAAATTGGGTTTTTATTCAAAAACACTTGATGTTGGCCTGTGATGAGGAATGAATAGTTACTAAGGCACAAGATTGTATAAATAAGTGATTTTCACCTCATTTTAGATCCTCCTAGTCTCTCATACAATATTCTTCAATATTCAAGCAACTTCAAGCATCTTAAAACATTTCATGAAGCATTATTCAAGCATTTTGGAGCATCCATTGACATTACTTAAGACTTGCATGATCAATGGTTTGGTAAGTTGATAGCATTTTCATGTCGTTGATTTATTATTCTCTTTCATTTCATTATTTTATTAAGGGTTTGATTACCAAAAGTGGGGTTTGGCCAACCCAAACCCCTATTTGCTAACCCCCAACCATTTTTCCCCTCTTGCATGTGTATTTGCAGACTTTTGTATGCAAATTTAACAAGCTTTTAGGTATTGAAAAGTGGAGAAAAATTCAACTAGGTGCTTCAAGTCAAACTATTTATATTTCAAGCTTGGTCAAGGTTTTCAGTTTGTTTCCCGCATAATTGACTTCGGCAACCCGACAAGCAGATATCTCCATATCTGGTGTTGCAGAGTTGTCTCCTAATTTTATAGAATTTTGGGAGAGGACTGATTCGCCACCAATGTTGAATGAGTCCCACCTTAGGACTGAAAATCTAAATTTTGTCAAATTTCAGCTTCCAACAGTCAGAAACCAGTTCCTAACACTTTTACACCAAGAGGAGGACTACTTCGCCACCCTGGGAAAATGAGTTCGACTGTGAAATTTCAATAAATTCAGATAGCATTCACAACATTCCAAACTCATCAAACATTTCCCAGGTGCACTCTATTTCATCCCATTTCTTTATGTTCTACATTATTTCTTCATTTAGTTCATTGTTTTCATATCACAGTGTGTTTTCAAACATAGCATAGAACTTAGTTTTGCATTCATTTTCAATCATTTAGATTATTTATTTTCATTTATTTTATTTCATTTATCCTATACAACACACTACATAACATAATTTAAATGAACCCTATAGCATTTTTGGCCTAACTCTCTCCTTTTAGGTGAAAAACCCTAGAAGAGTTAGAGAAGTTCTAAGTGCCAAACATTGATGGTTTATTTTGGTGAAACTGACTTTTGAACACTTTCATTTCTGATTGCATTTTCATATTGCATCCTAGATTAGATTTGCATCAACATTCAATTAGGACATTGTTTTGTTTTTGCATTCTAGACCTTTTCATATTGCATTAGTGAAAGCTTTGTTTAGATTTCATTTTTGCATTGCATATCATTGAAAAAAGTTCAAAATATGCATTCTGCATCCTTCATTGCATTTTTTAGAGCATTAAAATCATCTTAATTTTTTTTTAAAACACAAAAAAATTGCATATTGGGACGCATTCGCCACCCAGGGCGAATCAGTCCCTCCACCTTTTAAATAGCATTTCTGGGATTTTTCTGGCATTTTCCTACATTTCTATTTTTTGTAGTTATCTCTTTGTTACAATTAGTAGTATTTTTGTTATTGGAATTTAGACATCTTAGATTACCTTGCATTTCATTTTCACCTCCCTCCTTTGTGGTACTAGTATGAGTGTTTGGTGCCCCGTTGATAATACTTTGGTGATACGAAGTTCTAGACTCATGGTATCCCGGGATAGCACTTTCGTTGTGGACCTTGGGATCTCAAGAGATCCTACTCCTAGTATCTACAATGGTGCATTAGGCACTGACAATACTTCTATGCCTTCACCTTTCCATCCAATGAATGTTGACACACAAAATAACTCTCTTCCTCTAGATAAGGTCATTAGTATTCATGAAGAATTTCCCCATTTACAACAAGACTTGTCACTTGAAAACATTTCCAATACTTCCATACCTACCATTGATAATCTTCATTGTTTGCTTGAAAGTGATGATGGCTTGATAGTAATGAAAAAAATTGTTGAGATTTACAATAAACATGCCTCTTCTAATACCCAATCCGCAAAGAATATTGAAAGCCAAGGAGGACCTCAAGTTCCTCCCCCTTCAACAATAGCATCCATACCAACATATACCAATCTGCAAGTCACCACAACTATGCAACAAGTTAGTTGTGTGGCTCCTTCTTTCACAATTCCACCTAGCATTCCTACTCCTCTTGTGGCATCACAAGTCCCTTCCACCACCTTTACACCCCCTAGCATTCCTTTCACTTCCCCTAACATCACTTACACTCCATCATCATTTTCTCTTCCACTTAACCTACATACCCTAATCCTATCCTTACATAGCTCCTTAACATTGTTTCTTCCATGCAACATCAAATTTCCACCATTAGCCAAGTTTAAACTACTCCACCCACATATCATGTCTATAGCAACCCCTTATCCTTAGAAATCTTATGTACCCCGATGCCACAAGGGATAGAAATGCTTCGATTTGAGAAATACAGAGGTAAAGGAGACCCTATCAACCATGCTAATGCTTAAATTGCTTTGTGTAGTGATTTTTTCCTTGGTGAGAAACTCTTAGCCAAAAATTTTCCTAGGACTTTGAAAGATACTACATTAGAATGGTTTTCCAACTTGCCTAATCATTCCATCCACTCAATGATTTGGTGGATGCTTTCATAAGTAACCTTCAAGCTCACATGAAACCTAAAAAGATAATGGCTAACCTCATGTGATAGACAAAAAACAAATGAAAAAATAACTAATTTTATCTCACGATACCAATCCTTGTATGCTCAAATAGATGTCAAGATTCCTGATGCACATCTGCAAAAGATTTTTATCAAAAACTTGCACACAAATCTTTAGGATAAGCTAACTATGATGAAATTCCCTTCGTTTAAGAATTTATGCACAACCATATGTGAATACCATAACTCGGTTTCAAGTCATGATTCAAAATCCACTTCTATCCAAGCTGAAAAACTTGAACATGACAATCAAAACCATAATAGCTATCAAAAATTTTGCAAACCAAATAGAGACTTATTACAGTTCAATCTACCTTCACAACCGCAACCAACCCAACAAGTTCAAAATCAAGTGTTTATTGTTAAGGCGGAAATGCCTTATCATTATGGGGACCCCAAGAGACAATTTACTCCCTTACCCAATACCCTCCATAATACAATGAACCAATTAGTTCAACAACACATGCTCACTTTGCCACCCATTAGACCACTTGATCCAAACCAACCATTACCACCCACCTTCAAACCTAACGCTTATTGTCATTTTCATCACCAAAATGGAGATGACACTAAACATTGCAAGTGTCTAAAACATTTGGTTCAAGACCACATTGATTCAGGCCATTTGTCCATTACGAGTGTTAATGATCAAGGCAATAAGTCTATCACACCCCTAACCAAAATTTTCAAATTTTCACCAATCCTATGCCTAAACACACCACTTCACTTGTCAAGACTAGCGAACCTTCAAACACCCATGTAAAGACTCTTGATACAAACAATGAACAACATGATATGCTTCCACTTGTTACTGAAGATAGTCCTATGGATCACATTGTGGCTACGATAGATGTTATCCCTCATAAGGTCCAAACCACTAAATCTCTTGATATCACTTTTTTGATAAAGACATACTACCAAAGCTTCCTGATGGTCCTCTCTACATAGCTAGAAAAATCTATGATAAGCCCACCAATGATATATGAATAGATCTCGCTTGTGGCGAGAATGTGATCATAGAGGAGTTTCTAGTATTACATGACCTATATCAAGATGATTATAATAAACCAACTACATGGATAAAAACTGTAGACATGTAAAATGTACTGATTGACACTACGCAAAGAATCTCGATTTAACTAACACCGCTTCATCTTGAATCATCCCTCTGTCAAACCATTTAATCAAATAACCCTTATTTGATTAAATTTATCAATTTTCTTCTCTTAATTAAATATATCAATTTTATCTAGTTAAGTCATTATTCTTCATTAATTAATTAAATAAATCATTTTATTTGATTAAGGTCTTTATCTCTATTATAATTAAATAATTAATTTTATTTAATTAAATCTCTAAAGTGCCTCTATTAAATTAAATAAATCAAGCATTTATCTAATTTAATCTAGCATCACCCCTTGGGTTAAATAAACCAAAATATTTATTTAACTAAGTCTAAATCATTTTCATCTCCCTTTTGATTTATTGTAATCCATAAATCTAATAAATTGGTCAAATCACTTAATCACCTCTTAAACTAATCTAATCTAGATTAATATAATCTAAATGCATGTCACATCCTCTAGCTTTTTCCACTTGCACAATAAATCAATTTATTTGATTTATTAAATTCTCTATTTTCTCTCAACATGGCATCTTTGAGGAATATTCCTTCAAATTTGAAAATCCCTCCCAATGGGATTTGTCCTTCCAACAAGGCATTTAACTCACCTTATGTGTCCTTGTGTGTTGAGCCAAGTGGCATGTAATCCATTTCTTTCTCCCTCCAACATGTCATTTCACTATTTTCAAATTCCACCTAATTGCATTTAATTGCACATTTGCCAAGATATGCTCCACCTTTGTCCATTCACATGATGGCAAGTGGCTTCTTCTCATTGGTTCAAGATTAGTCCCACATTCATCCATTTTTCCTCTTCTCTCTTCAATTTCTTCTATAAATAGAGAGGTTATCCTTCATTTTTATCATCCACAATTTGAGCAAAGTTAATATACTATATTTTCATCTTATAGCTTTAGCATTTCATCAAATTCATCAAGTTTAGCTAGGTTATTGCAAGTTTTCAATCATGGAGAACATTTGAAGCAATCACGAAGTGGATCAATCATCATCAAATCATCACAAGCTTGCTTAGGAGTTGGGAAAGGGATAATTTCTACATCAAATTGGCACCAACTCGCCCATAATATCAAGAGTTTGCATGTTTTAAATAGGATTCAATCTATTTTCTTTCCTTTTGATTGTGTTTTTGCTTTCATTCCTATTTTGAGTAATGTTAATGGATTTTATGGGGAACTTTTATCTTGGCTTACATTTGAATCTACTAATGTGATTATTTGTTGTGTTTGTGCAGGTTTAGGATTGGGGTTCACATTTTAGTGCTAGAAGGAGGGCACTCTTGAAGTTTAAATCACATTTTTTCATCAAATTTCATGTTTTTTTAATTTTTTCTTGTGTTTATAGAAAACTATGCCACTCACAGTCCAGCGACACTATACAAAACTGCTCACAATCCAGTGACACTATACAATTCCACTTCAAACTACACACTATGTCACTCGGTCTCTTCCCCGCCTAATAATTCAAATCCAAACTGAACCACGAGGTCAATTCTGGATCACTGACTTTTTCCAAATTGTAAACTGCGTCGCTGGATAAAATTGTGTCGCATTTAAGCTCTCTTTCCTCCCTATAAAGCATCATTGACTGATAAGCGGTGCCATACAGTTCCATTGATACCTCTCAAACTGTGCCACCTATGAAGATTGCACCACTGCAAGGAAGTAAAAATCTTAAATAAGTTTAATTTTGACATGTGTTGTTTTGATTTGACTACTTTTAGCTGTTAAATGCTTTTCCTAATCTCTATTTTGCAGCAATAATCATTTTTTGCAGGTTGAGGGGAAGAAGAAAATGAAGTTGAAGTTTAATCATGAAGTCATCTTCTTATTTCATCAAGTGTTTTAAACACTTTAGTGTTTTCAATGCTTTAGTGTTTTCAACGCTTTTAGAGAACCGAATCTCTTCCAAGGATTTGTCACTTTTCTATGTGCTTAGGACCTACTAGATTTCTTTTGGGTTCTAAAAAAGAACAATATAATAATTTTTAATTTTTGCTACAAAAGGCTTAAAAAGAACTTTAGGCAGATTGACTAGATTTTGTTTAAAGTTAACAATTGAACAAGGCAACTCTCATTTTTCCTTTGGTGATTTAAAAAGAAGTCACAATTGCTTTGAAAGGATTAAAATGAACAAGTGCTTCTTTGTTTTGTAATTATCTACCCGAAGTAATATCATTAAAAAGACGTATGCACTTCTCTCGCGCCTCACGGTGATCTTGAGAATCAAAAGGCTTGTTGGTGATATTAAGTTGTGTACATAATTTCCTTCACACTTCATTTTGGGACTAAAATTGAACAAATCTTGCGTGTGAGTGGAATACATTGTGTGTTTTCTCTCTTTGTTTCTCAACAAAGATCAATCGAACTACGAATGTGTTTGCTCACTTTTGTTTATCTTAAAGGGCCTTCCTTGGGGAAAAATTAATCACCCAAGGGAATGACCCAACCCGAAACATGCTAAATCCAAGCGACTTCCAATCTGCATATAAAAGTGGGTAATTGTTGAAAGGAAAGTATCACGCAGATGGTTCCGATGAGAAGGGAAGCAATGGACTCTCACCACATGGATCATCCTCCACAAATGGAATGCCCGCATTAAAACCCTTGTTTAGAAAAATCCAAAATACTTGATCTACTTGTTGGTGCAAGAACGATTGTTCTAAATCCGTCCCATGTTTTTACGGCTTTTAGTAGAAATGAAAAGCATGCCATGGAAGTTTCATGGGTATTGATGCTTGGCTTCCCCATATAAGTGAGTTCCATGGAGGGGATCCAGTGCGTTCAAGCATCTAATCATTTTCTAAGAGTAGGCGTAGCTAGAGAAATCCAAGTGGGAACTCAAAAAGTACAGCCTTTCATATCCATAGGGTTGTACATGTTCTTGGAATCAAAACAATTGCTTGTTTGAAAACATTGGAAAACAAACGTTCAACGTGAAAATAAAATTTCAAACCCCTTAGGAAGATTAAATACCTTTGACAAAATCCAAAAGTTATTGCTTATCCTAGGGATTATATCCTTAGAGTTTTCTAAGTGATTGGGTTTATATCTTAATTTACTCCTCCAAGGTCAACATTAGACAACCATTGTTTTAATTTCTTTGAAATTCCACCTAGCACTTTGTGGGAAAAAAAGAGGTTATGACATTGGGAATTTAGTTTGAAACCTAATCAAGAATATATTTTTGGTAAAAACAAAGTCATTAAGCAAAGATAACAATTGAATCCCACACATGAGTTCTCAATGATTTCGCAGAAAATCAAAATTCAGAAACCAAAACTCAAGCCTCTTAGTGCAAAGAATCACCAAAAGCATCTCTCAGTGCTCTACTAATTTAGACAAATATTTTCTTTTTAACTTCTACAAACGTGCATTAAGAAGAAATCCCAATCTGTTTGAATTCTATTATCAGCAAAATCTAAATCTTTTTCAGGAATTTGAATATCTTGTTTAGGGAAAAGTGTGTTCTTCACTACCTTGGTCTTATAAACAAGAGTCCTTCTAGGTACATCTAGGATCAAAGGTCAAAACATCATCCATCATTCAAACACCAATCAAATTCATCTCACCAACAATTCTTGAAAATCTCAAAACCATCCATTCATGCTAGGCTTCTTTGGCAAATCCAATCAAATCTTTAAATCAAAATCCATGATTTCTTGAAATCAAAACATCAAAACAACTTGTTCAACTAGGTATGTGTAGATGCATCCTTTTTCATGTACTTAGTTAGATTATCATTTTGTTTGGTTAAGTGTAAGAAGATGCATCCTTCTTCCTACATTTAATCAAATTATCATTTTGTGAGCCAATTTATTCCATAGATCATCATCCAACATCTTGGGATCCATTTGCTCATTATCCAAATCAATCCAAGAATCCAAAAATCAAAACCAAAATCAAGGTTAATCCAAGAATCCAACATCAAAATCAAAATCAATCCGAAAATCCAAGAAGCTAAAAGTCTTAAGAGTCTAGCATCCTCTCAAGATTTTCAAAGAATTCAATCATCCACTATCATCCATTTATCACACATCTTTCGTCATCATACCTTTGATCTTTAACCATCCTGGTTTCTCTCTTTTGAGCCTCATTTTATGGTTCAAACAAGATCACAACTCAAGAAGAACATGGAGAACAATGAAGAAACATCCACCACAAGTGACCTAAGTCAAAACTCTCCTGAAAACTATCAAGTTGGACCAAGCAATCAACTTCCTGACCTCTCTCTCATCGCACAAGATCCACAAGAGAAGGCACCAGTGGAAGATATCATTGAAACAGGAATGACCCAAGATGAAATCATAGAAATGCTCCAAAATATTGAGAATCATAAAATTGTAAAATCCATCATCAAATTAAACCCCTCACAATATATGCTTGAATTAGCGAAAGAAGGGGGTAAATTTCCATCCAACTTCAACGTAAACATTATCATAGATAGGCCTCTTTTGTCATTTGTACCAACTAACCAACTCACGAAGAGCATTACCTAACCCATTCCACAATCCACATCATCCATCGCTACCACACAGCCCATAGTCAAAAAGAGGAGTGCCTTATTTAATGCCCTTCAAAAACATCCCCTTGTAAATACTCAAAGTTTGGAAGCCAACACATCATGGGAACATCAAACACCATCCCTCAAAACCCACTTCATCAATATAACCCATTAAGTTTCCATGACACTACTGACACATCTTTCCATGCAACTCCATCACATGCTCTTGACACACCAACTCCCTGCTCGTTGGTACAAGTGGGCTTATTCGAACCAAGAGAACTTTCTAGGCATCAACTACACCTACTTTGGAGAATTTTCCACCGATCCCATCATTACTACCACCACTTCCACCACCATTACCCACATCGACATCATTCCTTGGTTTAGGGCTTCCCCCTTTACCCAACACCAATCAATCTATCCAAATCAATACCAATCAAGCCACCACATCAAATCCTTTGAGTATGCCATCAACATCGCACCAACAAATGGTATCTAACCAAGCAACAACATCAATCCTGATAAATTAGAATGCGGTCTCTCAGGGACCTATCACTTTGATCATTCCAACCACCACCATCACACCCAACACATCTCAAATACCCACCACCACAATTACTCCAAACATATCTCAAACGCCCATCACATCCAGCATGATTTCAAATGCACCACCACTACCACCAAAACCAAACATAGCAAGTCAATATAGCATTGCGCTAAAAGCTCACCAAGCATATCAACAAGCACTTCAATAGTACCAAGCAGCTCAACAAGCCACTCAATCTACACAAGCCTCTCAAGTTGCACAACAAGTGCAAGCTCAAGCATTGTTACAACAACAACTAACCCAAGCGTTATTGCAACAACAATAGGCCCAAAAAGTAGCACAAGCTACTCAAGCAGCACAGCAAGCCGCACAGGCTCAACAAGAACAACAGGTTGCACAAGTGCAAGCTCAAGTGTTGTTACAGCAACAACAAGCTCAACAAGCTGCTCAAGTTGCCCAAGCTGCCCAATAAGCACAAGCACAAGCCCAAGAATTGAAGCAATACTAGGAGCAATCATATCAGCAAGCATTGAAGCAATACTAGGAGCAATACTAGGAGTAATAGGAAGCCACCCAATTGCAAGCTCAACAGTAAGCATTAGCAACACAACAACAAAAACCCCAACAATAGGCTTTACTAGCACAGCAGTAGCAGCAAGACCAACATCAAGTATTGCTTGTACAACAACAATTGCAAGCATATTTGGTGTAGGAGAACATGCAAGCACCACCCATCAATCCACCCATTCTTCCAACAAATGAACCACCTCATAACATCTTCATTCCACTCCCTGATCCACAAGACGATGTCTCAAAACAAATTAAGCTCCTTTCACAACAAGTGTTGGACCTCCAATCAAGGAAGACAACCAAACCGCAAAAGAATCTATGCCCCTACCCATTTGATAGCAGCATCATCATGAAACCATTCCCCAAGGGATTCGAGATCCCTAAATTTGATAAATATCGTGGGACGGGCAACCCTTAAGACCACATCAGGGAATTTCAAGTACACTACATGGAAGTCACCTATGATGAAATATACTTGATGTGACTATTTCCTCAAAGCTTGGAAAGTCCTGTCATTGATTGGTTCTCCTGTCTTTTAGGGATTAAGAAATTCTAGGACATCATATACGCTTTCATCCAGAACTATGCTTTCAATACTCTTGTGGATGTAATCCTCGAAGAACTGTTAGCCATGAAACAATCCAAGGGGGAGTCATTTGCTTCATTCTTGCAAAGATGGCTATCCAAGGCCAATAAAAGCAAGTGGGCTATGCCTGAGGAATAACAAGTAGGCACTATTATTGCCAACCTCGATGGACTCTTGTCCTTTCATCTTAAAATGCAGTGTATCATGACCTATGATCAGCTAATCCCTAAGGCACTCAACATCGAATGAGCCCTTATCTCACAAGGAGGAGCTCCATCTCAACAAGAAAGTTGCCCATCCACAAGCTACAATGATAAACCTCACACATGGGTGAAGAAAAAAAATGTAACCGACGATGGTGTTGTCAATGCCAAAGTTGTCATCAACACACCTTGGCAAAACACCCAACAACCACCCCAACAACAACAACAAAACAATAATCAAAAAAATTAGTAGGTCAATACTGTGGTCCAACAACCAAACAATCAAATGGTTAACAATGTAAACAATCAAAGAGGACCACCATAGTGAAACAAGTACTCCTGCAAATGGAAATACATAGCCCTCAAGGAATCCACCGAATCAATCATGAAAATATTGGTGGATGAAAAACTCATCACAGTCCCAACATACAAAAACTATCAAGAGTCCTTGGTCAAACCACCATAGTACAATAAGAATCATCTTTGTTATTTCCATAAGATCAAGGGACACACAACCACTAATTGTAAGAGGCTCAAAAATCTAATTCAGGATCTCATAGATGTTGAGAAACCATCCTAAAATCAAAATCTTAAAATCTACATGAATCTGATGCCAAACCATAACAACAATAAGGGGAAAAATAATAATGACAAAGGAAAAGTACCATTCAAGAATGTGAATCATGTGTATGAACATGTCGTCGCTTCCCTAGATGAATACTACATCGTCATCACCATCAAAGGAGCCCAAGCTGATTGTGGAGACACCACAAGAGGCAGAAAGGTCACTATTGTAGGATCTTCTCAACCAAATAGAGCATCCATGTCCAATTCAAGGTCTAATCCCAGTGGTTACAACATCCTTGATCAATTGAAAAGAACCCATGCACAAGTATCCAGCATGGAGCTATTAAAAATCTCACCAACACATAGGAAGATCCTTGAAGAGGCTTTAGCTTCATCTTCTGTATCTGTTGATCTTGACATAGATCAGTTTCAAGCTATGGTATCCCATATCACTACATCTCATCTTCTGACATTCTCATAACAAGATCTTCTATCACAACCATCCCACAACTATGCACTTCATCTAGAGGCATACGTCTGTAAAAACAAAGTCAAACAAGTCCTAGTGGATGGAGGTGTAGGGTTGAACATATACACCCTAAAATTAATAAAGAGCTTAGGCTTCTTTGAGAATTCAGTTGAGAAAGGAAAATGCATAACTATAAGGGCCTATAATGATCAAGAAAGGGTGTCCCAAGGCACCATTCAATTTCCCATTCAAGTGGGACCAGCTATCATGGATACAACTTGTCAAGTTCTAGACCTAGAATTACCCTATAACATTCTTCTAGGGCATCCATAGATTAATGGGATGTAAGTTGTCGCATCCACCTTCCACCAATGCGTAAAATTTTCGTATCAAGGCCAAGAGGTCACCATCCATGGTGATCCAAAACCATTTTATTATTGCAAAAGCCTGGAAGCCAAATATTACAAGATCCCTCAAGTGCCCAAAAATGATGAAAGCTCATCAACACCATACATTGGCCCATCCACTCTAGCCTCCACTTTTGTGACAAAGACACCCAACATTCCCACCGTAGCTGACATTAAAGTCATAATCCAAGATAATGGATGTGGTGATTACACCATTCCAAATAATGCCTTTGTGGTAGGAGAGTTACCACAGTCTCTCAAATCACATGGCTGACCACAACCCACTAGCACCCCACCCAAGATATTCACAGCAAGCTCATCCACCTTCAAAATTTGGTGAGACTTGGGCTAGGAAGTAGTGGAAGAAGATCCCTCCAGGATGCTATATCAATACAACAAGCCTGCAATTGATCTCCCCATGGATGACAGTAGCAAAAGACTACAAATGATGTTGGTCGTGGGCTACAACAGGAATAGCAAGATCGGGAAAAATGATAATGGCCTCCTAGAGCCCCTTATGGTTGAAAAGCATTTGAAAAACCTTGGTCTCGGACATGCCACTCCTAGGATAACCATATGTGGTTGAGATGTCCTAGTTAGAAGGAATAGGACACCTCCTCAGGTATCAGCCACATCTCCTAGGTCATCAACCCAAGCCCAACAGTTACCTGTATCCACAAGTATTCCTTTAGAAAACTTCACTTTTGACGTCACAATTTTTTGTAGTAGTGAGGATGACAAACCCGAGAGAGGCATACCTACTTTGTTTGAAGACTTAGGTATTTTTATGATTAGTACCTTATCCTACAAATCTAAGAACCAATCTAATGAGATAAGACTAGTATACCCCTAGTTGATAGACTATGACCAACGAGGACCGTTGATTCTCGACACATTCAAAAAAGATGAGGCACTCTCAAAGTTCATGGGACTAAGGGATAACATTCCATGTGGTGATCACAAAGCAGGGTTCATCATAGAGCTGGACACAAAGGCATATTACAAAGAGACAATTAAATCCCTTAGTCGTAAAAGTGAAAGACTGAGAATAATCTCTAGGTCCCTTAGTGAAAACCACACCGTGGCACTCTCGGACTTAGAAATAGTAAAAATAAAGGATGCATCTAATGGTGAAAACCTCTCTAAGGTGCCAAAATATGGGGGATTCAATCTTCCTCTCACTACCTTACATTAGGAGAAATCAGTAGTGCTGGCAGAAAAATGTAACCCAGTCAATTTGGGGACAGAGGAGACTCCACATATCACCTTTTATGTAGAATCATTACTATCAGAAGAACAGGAGCTCTTAGTCATCTTCTTGAGAGAGAGGAAAGTAAACTTTGCATGGGCATATGCTAATATGGTTGGACTTGATCCAAAAATAGTGGTCCACCATGTAGTAGTCTACTCTGAAGCTAAGCTAGTAAAACAAAAGTTGAGAAAGATGCATCCCCAGATTGCCCTGCTAGTCAAAATGGAATTAAAGAAGCTACTATATGTAGGTTTTATATAGACAATTACCTACCTAGAGTGGGTATCTAACCTAGTGCGTATCTCAAAACCCACTGGGGGCATTAGAATCTACACAGACTTCAGGGATCTCAACAAAGCATGTTTGAAAGATGATTTCCCACTACCAAACATAGACATAATTGTGGACATGACTATAGGGCATGAAATGCTCTCACTAAAGGATGGTTTCTCTGGATACAACCAGATAATGATTGCCAAGGAGGTTCAACACAAAACAGCCTTCACTTGTCCATGGGGGACGTACTACTCGAATATGATGCCATTCGGCTTGAAGAATGTTGGAGCTACCTACCAGAGGGCAATTACATTGATCTTCCATGACACGATCCATAAAATTGTGGAAGATTGTGTTGATGATATACCTGCTAAATCCAAAAAAAAGAGAGATCATATAGTAGCCTTAAGTACCATCTTTGATAGGCTTGAAGAGTACAAAGTCCGCTTGAATCCAAAAAAGTGTGTCTTCAGCGTACAATCAGGAAAGTTGCTAGGATACATAGTGTCAATGAGAGGCATTGAAATAGACGCTGCAAAGGTAAAAGCAATACTCGAGATGGAGGCACCCAGAACACTTAAACAATTGAGAGGTTTTTAAGGTAGACTTCAATCCATCCGCAAATTCATAGCACAACTCGCAAACAAGCAAGTCTCATATTCTCACCTACTTCACAAGGGAGTAGTGTATAAATGGGATGACAAATGTGACCAAGCCTTCAGCAAAATCAAAGAATATTTGCTCATGCCTCCAGTACTAATGCCACCAATCCAAAAGAAGCCTTTGATTCTCTACATCTTAGTGACAACAACAACCCTTGGTGCTCTCTTGGCACAACATGATGAAAATGGAAAAGAGAGGGGCATTTATTATATCAGTTGTACAGTGGTGGGACATGAGTTTAACTACATGTTTATTGAAAAATCTTTCCTAGTTGTGGTGTTTGCTTCCTAAAAATTCAGACACTACATGTTGGCGAACAAAATCAATCTCATCACCAAAATTTATCCTCTTGAGTACCTATTGTCAAAAGCAATGCTCACAAGTAGAATGGCTAAATGGGTCATGATACTATCTAATTATGACATTGAATATGTAGAGTGAAAGGCAATCAAAGTTCGGGTAATCACATACCAGCTCGCAAAAGTACCCATCTACTTAGAGAATCCACTCATATCAGAGTTTCTAGATGAATCCATTTTCAACCTCAACATAGCTGACCATTGGAAGCTCTAATTTGATAGCTCATACACACAACATGGATCAAGAGTCAAGATCTTCTTCATCACCCCACAAGGGGATTGCATACCAAGGTCCTACAAATTGGCATTTCCCTGCACCAAAAACATAGCGGAATATGAGGCCTTAACCATAGGTCTTAAAATAGCAATGAAGTGGCACATAATGGCTCTTAGGGTATATGGAGACTCATAGCTTATAATAAATCAAGTGAATGACGAATATCAAACAAAGTACGATAAGTCGACTCCTTACAAAAAATTGGTGGAGAGCCTCAAAGAGTCATTCATAGACATCACATTTGAACAGATTCCAAGAGCTAACAACAAAGCAGCAAACGCCATGGCAACAATCGGATCCCTCTTGGATATCCCTTGTAACTGCCCAAAGCATAAATTCTTGGTAAAGCAGCTTCTCGTACCTGCATTCAAGGTACCAGAGTCAGAATTCATTTGTGAAATTGTTGGTCCCATTGATCACTCGTATCATGACATTTACACCTACCTTAGGATAGGAGTCCTCCCCACTAATTTTCCTTCAAGCCTAAAAAGAACATTCATCAAGAAAACATCTCATTTTTTCATCCTAGGAGAAACCTTGTATCGTAGAAGCATAGAGGGAACCCTATTAAGATGTATGAATCTTGAGGAGGCCTTAACCGCTCTAACTAAGGTGCATAACAAAATTTGTGGCTCCCACTCGAGTGTTATGACCTTGGCCAAGAAATTGCTAAGAACGGGGTACTATTGGCCCACCATGGAAAAGGAAGCCAATGACTATGTCAGAAAGTGCTTACAATGTCAACAGCATAGAGATCTTATCCATGCTCTAACTCAGGAGCTCCATCCTCTCATTACACCATGGCCCTTCTCACAGTGGGGGCTCAATCTTGTCAGCAAAATCACCCCAACCTCATCCAATGGCCACAAATTTATCATCACCGCCACCGAGTATTTCACGAAGTGGGTGGAGGCCATACCCATGACATATATATTGGGAAAGCATATCTCAAAGTTCATCCTAAACTACCTCATATGCCACTATGGTTTCTCATAAGCCATTATATCAGATAATGGGACACCATTCAAGAATCAAGATGTCCGCAATCTATGTGAAAAATTTAAAATCCAACATCGCTTCTCCACCCCATACTATCCTCAAGGCAATGGCCAAGAAGAAGCCACCAATAAAACCATCCTAAAAATCCTTAAGAAAATAGTCAATGACACAGGTCATGACTAGCATTTGATGCTAAATCTTGCCCTCTGGGGTTATCGAACCAGCATCTGCACACCTACAAGTGCCACCCCATTCTCCCTGGTCTATGGATCAAAAGCCATACTGCCCATCGAGATCGAGCTCCCATCTCTTAGAATCTCACTACAAAACAACATCATGGATGAGGAATAATGGGTTTCATGCCTTAAATGAGCTAGAGTTACTAGACTAGCGGTATCTAAATGCTTTGAACCATCTGCAAGTATATCAAAACCGACTCAAGAGGAGTTATAACAAGAAAATCATAAGCAGGACCTTCCAGGTCAGGGAGCTGGTATTGAAAGAAAGTCAGAAGAACATGCCTAATCCAGACAGTGAGGGCAAGTTTGAGCCTAATTAGTTAGGCCCATTTTTCATTACAACAACCAACAAATCGAGGGCATATCATTTATCACCACCCAAAGGGGAACCCCTATAGGAGCCAATGAACAACTCTCATCTAAAAAAAAATTATGCCTAATCTTGCAAGGTATAAAATAAAAAATCCATAAAAAATAAGAAAAAGTCTTGAAAAAATGGTCACCTTGACGAAAACCTAGTAAACAGACGTCTTGGTGACAATGAAAAAATCAAAAAATCAAAAATCAAAAAAAAAAAATTAGAAAAAGGATCAAAACAATAAAGAGAAAAATCATCGTCTAGTGAAAACCACTTTGGTGGCACTTTGGGCAAGTACCTTGGTGAAAACTTGGCAAACAGGTGCCATGTGTAAATAAGCACTCTCCATCCATCGTAGTCTCTGTGACTCGATCAACATCACTCATCCACCCATCAAATTTCATCTGTTTTGTCATCCATCTGCATCTGAATCATAGCTTGGTCATGTGTCTGTGTCATGATCCCTCCTAGAGCTACTCAGTCCATTCCAAAGGTCAGTTTGTCCTGCCTATATCAAAATAGTCTATTGCATCACACTAAGGGCATGTTCTGCATTGGATTGAATTCTTGTACGTTCTTGAATTCCTAAAATTAGAAAATCCAAAAACATCAAAACATTAAAAAATCCAAAAAATTTCCAAATCATATCAAAATCCAAAAACAAGTCAAAAAGTCAAAAAAAGTAAAAAATAGAGTCATTTGTTGAACTATGTGTCTCTAAGCCTTGAACGTAGGCAAGGTTGATCTTTGATCATCCCCCGAGACATTTAGATCAGTCCTTTAGGAGTCCGTCATAATAAACTAACATCTCATCATGTTCATATCTTCATCTATAAATCCTTCAAGTCGTTAGTCAAACTACGAGGTCTCTGCATGTATAATGTAGGCAAGGCTCATCTATTGATCAGCCCTTGAGGCCCCTAGGATAGTTCTTGGTCAAAATCTTAGAAAACACCTAAAAATATGAAAACTTGAAAATCAAAACATTTGCAAAATCTCAAAAAGACCAAACACAGCCTCAAAACATTTCAAAAAGATCAAAAACATTCAAAAAACCCAAAAAATTCATCCATCCATCTCATCTCGCTTACACCCAAAATAAGCATCCGCTCATAATAAATCATCATCACCCTCAACCTTTGGTAAAACAATCGAAAACAAGTCTAGTAGTCATACGTGAAAACCTAAACTTCAAAAGTCTCAAGCCTAAATCAATCGGTAAACAAGTTAGTCAACTTTTCGTATCAATAGCTTATCATCCAATCAATGCCAAATCAATCATTTGATATCATCATGTCCTAGGATGTATCCTTCCTACAATGGACATCAACATCAAGCATCACCGTAGTCTAGTCTTGGCTAGTGGTATGAAGAACATTAACTTTTTTCTTTACTCGATTTTATCTTCTTGGACTTATCCTATTGTGTTCATTCCAAGGACCCCTCAATGATGTCTAAATAAAAGATTTAGAGAGATAGAAATGGGGCAATGATCATTATCTTTTGTCTATTGTGCTTGTTGGATATTCTTGTAATATAACTTTGGTCTGGCATGCTTTGTTTGGCTTGTAGGGAGGGTGTTTTGAAAGTCTTGTTGACCACATAGGAAGGCTTGCCTTTCTATGTTTTGGTCCAAAATGTTTGAAATATTTGAACTACATTCTGAATAAAGTTTTGTATACCAAGTGTGAAAAAATACTCCTATCTGATTTTCAAGTCAAAGTCCATCACAGTAGGTACAATGCCATCCTGGTTGTCTATACTTTGATGCATCGTATCATGTGTGTGATCAAACATAAGGTAATTGGCCCTTTGAAAATCCCAACTCTTGGCAAGCAAACCTCATCTGCATCATCATCATCTCCAATAAAGTCTCCTCAAATCATGGATGTATTGGATCCTCTCTATCTTATCTTCTTTCTCCTATCTTCTTTCGTGCTAACATGGTACCATGACAGTTAATCAAAATCATCATCATATAGGCATCCATCCTGCATCCATAGAACCATCAACATACTGCATACTGCATATCATATCATATAGTAAACATAAATCATATCACAATGCATCACATTTCCATCATTTTCATAATATAGATTGGTTATTCTAACCATCTCATCATTTACACATTTGTTTTTTGCATTCCATCACATCATCATAGATCATATAGAACATCATTTGCATTCATTTGCATCATCATATAAAACATCACATTATCCATAAAACATATATAAGCATCATTCATATTGGATCATCACATTTGTATATACATCGCCATGACATCCATAAAAATGCATGAGAAAAATCAAAAGAAAAATATTGCATTTCATCATCATCCACTAAGGACATAATATAGATTTGTTAGTCGCATAATCATTGCATTCTTGTCATCATATCACATGCATCATCGTATCATTGCATTTGCATATCATAAATAGAAAAATATAATCATCTCATCGCATAATCATTATACATCATAAATCATCACATTTGCATTATCACATGTAAATCAGATAGATTGCATCCATACATCATATAAAACACATAGAAATATATTGAAAAATAAATGCATCCATACATCGTAACATCATAGGACATCATCATAACATCATCATTGCATCACATATAGAAGTAAAAGCATCCATATATTATAAATAAGACACATCATATCATGTCGAACCATCATATATATATATATATATATATATATATATATATATGTCATATATATCATCAAATATGTACACTGTCATGGTACAAAATCTGGATCAATATGTATATGTACATGTGTAGTGTCAAAAAGTACAAAATGCCCACTAGGCTATCAAAAATGAGCCCAGAAAGAATAAAAGAATGAAGGAATCTGTCTCGATCAAAATGGGATTATCACTAGTGACTACCCCCATCATCTCCACCTGCTCTCTCACCATGGTCCTTTGGAGGCCTCTATCCTATCCTTTGGGAAAAGTGGGGACACTAGCCGCTCAGGGCACCGCTTGATAATAGTATAACTAGTAATAGTACACCTCCTGAATAGCCTCTTTGTAGGCTCGTAATGGCACTATGCTCTTGGATGAAGAGGCAACCAAGCTATCTAGCTATTTTTTACGACCCATCTCTACGGTTGCCTATAACTCTATGGCCTACCTCTACAAAATGGCCTAATTTCTCTCTGCTCAGGCCTAATCCCTCTCAACCATGAGAGTCTACACCTGGGCCTATAAAAGAAAAATTTTCCCATCTCATGGGTTTGGCTGGTGTGGTGGCTGCATGGGTGGTTGGTCATCATGGCCCTCATCTCTCTGTGATGTCTGGATCCTCGGTGGGGTCTACAGTCTGTCCTACTCTCTATCTTGATCACCATCCCAAGGTGGTGTGGGTGCCCTGTCATCTCTAGCCTGATCTCGGTCTAGATAATCGTCCTTCCTATCCTCCCCATCCTGCCTATCCTGCCTTGGGGACCTGTGTACCTAATCCCCATCCCTAGGAGGATGTCCACCATCTAGTCATGGACCCTTGCCTCCCCCATCCTCACCACTGCCTCCTTGGCCCCCTTGTCCTCACCTGCCTGGTCGGCCCCGAGGCTGTCATTGTGCCACTCCTGTTCCTGGTACTGTAAATATGAGTGGAGCCTGAAACCAATCCCTATAACTCTATGTGGTCCCTACATCAGTTGGCCCCTACACATATGCCCATGGTTGGGCCACTAACTATTGAAAGCTCTATACGGCCTCATCTGCAGGAATCGACTGCCCCTAGGTGGTCTCCTTCGTGGTCTATGCAAAGACGGCCACGTACCCATCATTAGATCTATCATAAATCTCTCCAAACTAATGAGCCACCCTATTTGATAGATACCACTTGATCATAGTATGCTCCCTCCCTTACATAAGTTGCTCCTGGCGAGCAAAGAAGAGTTGTTGGTCATCGTCATGCCATCTAGGGTAACCGAGCTAGGGCCTCCTGGTGAACTCCTGCATATCATCTAAGATCCTCCACCAGTAGGGGATGTCATCCTCTCTTGTCCACTTGAAAGATACACCACCTCTATAATGCTACACCACTAGGTCATCTAGCTCCATCGCTATGGGCACCACTCTGATAGGACAAAACATGGAGATGTGATCCCAAGCCCAAATGTGCAATAAGGTAACGCCAGCCACGATGTATCTGTAGTCTAGATAGGCCACCTCGTGGGGGTCCCTATATAATGACACCAATAGAACTAGACCCTAGGAAAAGCATGTCCTAAATCGAACCATCCTCTCCCAAGCTAGCCCCCAACCAACACTGAAATACCAGCTCTGCCAATCTAGTGCCACAAGCTTGGAGATGATCGCAACAATGACTAATCTAAAGGGAAAAACTGTCAGCCTATATCGCTTAAGCTCTATCTTCCCCTCTATAAAAATAATCTCATCCAGACACATCACCATGTAGCATGTAGCTCTCCCAACCTCCAAGTCGTATATCACCTGCTCTTCGTGGATGGGTAACTGAAGAATCCTCCAGACATCCTCCAGTGCAATAGTCACCTCATGAGTAGAAAGATGAAATGGCAAGGTCTCATTGTGCCACCTCACGACAACCACGATCATCAACCTAAGTGTGTGCAGACTGGAGGTGTGTATGCAATGTACCATAAGTCGATGGCGCCTAGGTGCCCATTTAATCTCTCATGCATACCCTTGAGGATCCTAAATAGAATAGGGATCATGTACTCTCTAGAGTGTAGAATCCTGAGCTCCTCCTGCATCATTAAGGTCACAGTGTCAAGTTTCATGAAAAAATATTGTCCTTGGTCAAGCAGTTCACCTTTGAAACAACATATGCGGTGTTGTTTGCATAGGCAGTGCAATTTGAAAGTTTCAAACTACCTCACTGGAGGAGTTTAAACTCTCGAACTTTGCTACGGTGGTGCAATTTGCTTGCAACCCTCTTTGACTTTTTGACCCTAATTCCTAACTATGTCATTGTGGTGCCCTGCACATACGTGACATTGTTTAAGCCTAAACCTTAATGTGCAAAGTCTATCACTACGACACCCTGTGAGTATGTGATGCACTTTGGGGCCGTGCAATGCCGAAACTTAGTTTGAAGTGGTGCCATACAATGCCACTATCCCTAAACTACATTCCTAGCCCTATTAATGACACTTAAATGCGAAAACCAAGGTAGGTTAGGATCACTCACTGGAGGTCCTGGGCCCAGCTATCGTTGGTACACTCGTACTCAGTCAAAAATATGTTGTGGAAGCACTCGTTGTGCCATCTCGATCACTGCTCGGAGCTCAATTTGCAGGAAATCTAAAGGTTGAATGTGCAAATGAATTGGAAGTGGCCCTTGTGGCCTATATGTAAGCCTAAAATGTTAAGGATTTTTACCCTGTTTGGTCGTTCAATCAGGTTTTTGAACCTCGGAGCCTATTTTCATCTAGTCGAGGCCTTTTTTACATCATCTTATTGCGTTTAGAGATGTTTTTGGCCTCCCAAAGCCTTTTTGAACCTGTCGCACAACTTGTCCTCTTTTTTCACAAGATCACCCAAAAAGTTGAAATTTTCATCTAATCTCTTGAGGGGGCAGTATGGAAACATGTTTCATCTATTAGGGCAACATTGGGGCATTTTTTTTGAAAATCATATTTTTTTACTTTTGATCAAGACGCGTTTATTCTTTGAACCAACACAACAAGTGCATTGCTTCAAAGAGGGGAAAAATGTAGACATGTAAAATGTATTGATTGACACTATGCACCTGATCCCAATTTAACTAACACCACCTCATCCTGAATCATCACTTTGTCTAACCATTTAATCAAATAACCCTTATTTGATTAAATTTATCAATTTTCCTCTCTTAATTAAATATATCAATTTTATCTAGTTAAGTCATTATTCTTCACTAATTAAATAAATCATTTTATTTGATTAAGGTCTTTATCTCTATTTTAATTAAATAATTCATTTTATTTAATTAAATCTCTAACGTGCCTCTATTAAATTAAATAAATCAAGCATTTATCTAATTTAATCTAACATCACCCCTTGGGTTAAATAAATCAAAACATTTATTTAACTAATTCTAAATCATTTTCATCTCCCTTTTGATTTATTGTAATCCATAATTCTAAATCAATTGGTCAAATCACTTAATCACCTCTTAAACTAATCTTTAATCTAGATTAATCTAATCTAAATGCATGTCACATCCTCTAGCTTTTTCCACTTGCACAATAAATCAATTTATTTGATTTATTAAATTCTCTATTTTCTCTCAACATGGCATCTTTGAGGAATATTCCCTCAAATTTGAAAATCCTCCCAATGGGATTTGTCCTTCCAACAAAGCATTTAACTCACCTTGTGTCCTTGTGCATTGAGCCAAGTGGCATTTAAGTCATTTCTTTCTCCTTCCAACATGTCATTTCACTATTTTCAAATTCCGCCTAATTGTATTTAATTGCACATTGGCCAAAATATGCTCCACTTTTGTCCATTCACATGATGACAGATGGCTTCTTCTCATTGCTTGAAGATTAGTCCCACATTCATCCCTTTTGCCTCTTCTCTCTTCAATTTCTTCTATAAATAGAGAGGTTATCCTTCATTTTTATCATCCACAATTTGAGCAAAGTTATTATACTTCATTTTCATTTTAGAGCTTTAGCATTTCATCAAATTCATCAATTTTAGCTAGGTTATTGTAGGTTTTCAATCATAGAGAACGTTTGAAGAAAACACCAAGTGGATCAATCATCACAAGCTCGCTTAGGAGTTGGGAAAGGGCCAATTTCCACATCAAATTCGCACCAACTCCCCCATAAGATCAAGAGGTTGCATGTTTTAAATAGGATTCAATCTATTTGCTTACATTTTGATTGTGTTCTTGCTTTCATTCCTATTTTGAACAATTTTAATGGATTTTATGGGGAACTTTTATCTTGGTTTGCATTTGAATCTACTAATGTGATTATTTGTTGTGTTTGTGCGGGTCTAGGATTGGGGTTCACAAAGACACACAAAGGTTTTGCATGCCCTACAATTGGATCGATCGTAATCCCCTTGTAGACCTAAAACTTCATATGTAACATTTTCAATTATTCCACAATCCGACCAATTTCATTTGCAGTTAGGCCACCCTTGGCTTCACTTAATGAAAGCAGTCTCATCGGTTGTTCACAAGTGTTTGAAGTTTCCACATGACAATGAAATATTTACTATATACACCATAGTCGATTTAATCCCCTATCCTCTAAAGGAATTTTTTCCTTAGAATCCATTTCGCTTGAACCCATGGAACCCATCACAGCTCGAAAGGAGTTCTTTTTCACAGCATATCAAAAAATTAAAGCCAAAAGAATAACCGAATTGTCTCTTTGTGGTATGTCCCTGTCCACTTCCACATCTCCTATCATAGATGAAACCATGCTCTAACTTGATTCCAACCCTAAAAAACCATTACCAACTCCACCACAATCTGATCCTTTACCTTCTAAAAAACCAAGAGATGCTAAAAGTAATCCAATCCTGCCACCACATATTAAAAAAGTATATAAAGCTAAGGAGAAAGTGATTGATCTTTCCCCTTCTAAAACAAAGGATCCTATAGTTGACCAATCCTCTCTTACATATAAACAAATTCAAAACGCAATTAAACAAAATCAAGGTGCTAGAGAGTGTCGTAGTCATTGTCTTTTTCACAATCGAAAAATGCAAAATGAACACAATAAAGAAAACCAACCTCCACCTTTGAGATAGATGATTCCTGATAATTCTCTTGATCCACCACAAGATAGTCCATCACCACCCTCACAAAAAAATGATCAAATACAACAACCTCTAATGTTAATACATCCTTCCTTGGAGATTACCCTTCGCCCTCCCATCATGATTAATCTTGAAGATGATGATGATGATGATGACATAGAGATTGCTAAAATTGATGAAGAGGTGCATAATAATTTGAATTCTTTATTCTCCTCTTCTATGAGCTTAAATTATAAATCTCTCATACCAAGTGCACAACTTGGTGATTCCCCTATTCTATCACTTGCAATTCCTCCATTGGACAGTCAACCACCTTTGCAGTACGATGATCATGATTGGGAGGCAGACAACTTATTAGACAATTGATTTGCATGTTCCTTGCTAACCTTTTTTACTTCTTTCTTTATTTCCTTCTTTATGTGTGTATCGTGTTCTCCCATATCATGTGTTTGATGTTCTCCCTCTCATTGTATACTTCCCCTATTTGTATCTCTATTCTTCTATTTCTTTTGCATCTTTGCTTGTTTGCTTCTCCTTTGGGGATGACGCAAAGCATAGAGATGCCCTATGTCTCTTCCATGTCAACCCAAAAGGTCCTTGTCTTTTTCTATTTTTTTTTTGTTCTCCTTTAGGGATGACACAAAGTGTAGAGACGCCCTATGTCTCTTCCATGTTGATCCACAAGGTCCCTTTTTCCTTTTTCTTTATCTTTTCTTATGTTTTCCTTTTGGGGATGACGCAAGGTATTGAGACCGAAATGTCTCCTTCATGTTGACCCAAAAGTTTTTTCATTTTATTTCATTCTTTTCACTTTTGTTTTCCTTTTGGGGACAATGCAAGGCATTGAGACTGTAATGTCTCTTCCATGTTGACCCAAAATGAATCTTTTTTTTTCTTTTGTTTTTGCTCTCTTTGTGTCATTCATCTCATTCTATGTATTCGGGGAATGATGATAGTTTTGAGCTCTTTCATAAAAGCATTGCAACAACGAACATACAAACCCCAAATCCATAGATCCCTTATGTGTTTGGTGTGTTTTCTTTTCTAGGGGGAAACTCTCTTTCTTCGTGTTTTTCATTTTCCTTGACATGACGCAGCCTAACTTTGAAACATATGACTTGGCATAGGGCTTTCCAAGTTAGCTCTCATGTCTTGTTTTCCTTTTTGCATTCTCTTTCCTATTCTACTTTAAAGTAATTGCTCACATAACAATGTGTAGCAATTCCTTTAAAGTGGGGGGCATACATTACCATACTTCATTTGTATTTTTGGTTCTTAGTGTAGCCTTGTCATTTATATGATGTGTTTGTTACTTTGTGGATGACATTAGGTTTGATGTCCTTCATAAGTGTGATCTATCTTAGCATATTGCATTCCTCCTGGTGGCTTAATGCAACACATTGCATCCCCTAAGTTGTGAATATACTATTCTTTGATTGGTCCTCTCTTGGAGACATTACACACAATGTTCCCTAAGTTAATGACCTTACATAAACTTAACAAGAATCCTTTGAACATCTTTTACATTACCATTTTTACATTTTACATTTTTGCATATTTTACATTTTGCATTTTTGTCACCTTGCATAACACAACTTGCATGACTATGGTACCCCTTTTCCTTTTGTTCATTCCTTTTGCTTTGTGGTGCCTTGTTAATGGTGCAGGGGCACCTTGGCTTAACTCCTTCATGTTTGTTTGCAATTTTGGCCTGTACTGACCTTAGCCAAGTCAGGGATTTTGTTGTGTTTACATTGGACCTTAGAAGGTCTTGTTGGTGTGGATGAGTTAGTCATTAGGACTATACCATCTTAGTTAATCAAAATTGTTAAATTTTGCTTTGAATTAGCTTTGGATAGTTGATGTTAGTATGTAGTTAATAAATGTGTTTTAAACACATGATCATAGTTGAAAAGATGCCAAGAGGTAGTTGTGGAAGCTGATGGTTCGAAACAAGGAGATTGAGGTCCTAGAAATTAGGATCATAACATAGAGATAAGTTTCAAAATGTTTTTGTGGAAGTGGCATAACCACAGTTGTGGAGTTACATGCATCTTAGTGGGATTGGGAATCCCTTGAAATCAGGGTAAAGGCTTGAACAACTGCCTTTGAATGTGGAAAAAGACTTGTAGATAGGTGTGAAGGCTCGTAGAGAGCAGTTAGAGTGCTTTGTAATCAAATATTTTGGTGTGAATAGAAGACAGTTTAGAGATTTCTGTATTTTTGTGTGTTTTCCTGAAAACCCCGTGTGTTTTCAGAATAGTGATATCTTAGGTGTTAATGCATTGATTTGGGCATTGAATCGGAGTTCACTTAACATATTATAGTATCTTTTCCTTTTAAATAGTTCATTGATTAAGAGTACATGCATTATAGATAAGTTTTGGATTGCAAGGAGCAGACAAAGACTGTATTTCCTGTGTTTTACCAGAGTTCTTGAGAAATAGTTGTACAAAAGGCACTGTATATACAAATTTGTCACTGTTTTGATGTTCTTTGAATAGGTTAGAGTCTATTTCATTTGGTATTAAGGTCACTTTGTATAGAGTTGTTGTTTTGAATATATAAATTAGAGTTTAGGAGAGTTTACATTGTAGTTTGAGCAGTGAGTTTATAAATGGCTCCCCTCTAAACTCAGTCCGCGGGATTTCCCTGAGAACAGTAAAATATGAAAGGGGAGTCACATTTTTGTGTAGATTTAGAAGTAGGAAACCTTGAGAACCAAGCTATGTTTTGCAAGACCAAACCCTAGGCGAGCTATGGTAACCCGGTTAGGAGTTTGGTAGAGTAAAATTGTGAACTTAGGCAGGGGATATATGCACTGTACGAAATCCGTACGATTCCAGGTAGGGTTAGGCTAGATCTTTGACTGACAATAGGTTTGAAGTAATAACCAATCCATTGGGGGTAGCTTGGACCCAAAAACCAGTGAAACCCTAGAAGATAGGGAAATTAGGCCTCCTCTCCAAGAACACAGGAAACCCTTGTACGGTACAGTTAGAGGTCTAAGACTTGATGCAAGATTTAAAGCTCCAAAAAGGGTGTCTAGAATTGAATATTATTGAACAGGTTGTTTGGCAAGTGTAAAAGAAAAAGGCAGAAAACTAACTGGTAAGGGCTACTAGAAGTAGGGCCTCACCAAAGGAAAATCTTGGAAACAGGTAGTTTGAGGAGTGGACACCAAGCAAGATGGAACTTCATGGATACAAGAAGTATGAGGATAGTATTTTCAATTCCCCTGCAAAGAGTTCAAGTCAGGCAATGAGATTGGCATCTAGACCTTTCTAGGTGTTGGAAGAAGTGAGCAGTTCAAAGAGTGTTGAATCCTCTAAGGTGAAGCACAAGGAGAGTAACTCTTGTGATAGAGTTAGAGAAGGGCTTAGTTAATGATCTAAGTCAATTTAGAACCTTGAAGCCATCAGGTTCATGAGTGAAGACAGAGAGAAAGGTCTTCTAGTGGGAGTGCAAGCACATCTTGGAGGTGTCATACACCAATTAAAGTTATCACGAAGTATAACTTTAATATAGTTGAATAGGAAGCCCACCTAGTGGCATGACTTTTCCCCATAGCCACCTTTGTGTTTGTGAGTGCATACCAACTAGCATATGTATCTTACCTTTTTAGGCTTTCTCGCCCTGCGGACAATTAGAAGTTTTGTGGCCCCAAAGTGAGTACATTTGGGCCTTCTCACCCGGTGGACCATCATGTCTTATGTCACCCTAGAGTGAGTACACATTCTCTTTTAGCCTAGATCTAATCCACAACTAGTTGGATTGACAATCAAAGCTTCATTTGATTTCAACACTTGCATGTTCCTTTGTTCTTATGCTTAGTTTGCCATGAGATCTTCATCCTGGGGGCCTAATCATCCCTCTTGATTGTTGTTATTCCATCTTGCTAACATAAGTGCATTAGAACCCTCTTCTCAATGTTCATGGCTACTTTAGTGTGATTTTGAAGAAGGTCCATCCTCTCACTAAAGTGGGGGCTAATTGTATCATAGAAAAATGGCCCCTTGTCATTTTCATGGTCTTTTAGGTCTTGTTTCATGATTTTTGATCTATTTTGCTTTGGTTTTATGATGTAACATGGCTTGAACATGCATATTTAGGTACTAAAATTCAAATAATGAAGTCTTGTGAAGGTGTTGGAAAGTGTTGTGAAACATTTCTACATTCTTCTAGACTCTATTCATTACAATTTATCTAAAAAATCATCTTTGTACACATCATCAAGTCCTATTTTCAAGCGTTGTAAAGTCTTGTAACAATATTTCACACTTTTCTAGGCACAACTTCACTATTTATCCCTTTCTTATGACTTATTTGACCCCTTTATGCCCTCATATGCTTTAATTAAGTGTATTTTTTAATGTAAGCCCGATAAACAATATTAAATGCAATTTAATTCCTAACACCTAGTTTCAAGCCTTGGGTGGGACCCATTCACCATAGGTGGCGAATGAGTCCTCCTTTGGCTCCAAATTCAAAATATTTCAAATTTATTTTTAGTTTTTTATTCAAAAACACTTAATGGTAGCCTCTAATGAGGTATGAATGGTTACTAAGGCAAAATATTGTATAAATAAGTGATTTTCACCTCATTTTAGATCCTCCTAATCTCTCATACAATATTCTTCAATATTCAAGCAACTTCAAGCATCTTACAACATTTCATCAAGCATTTTGGAGCATCCATTGGCAATACTTTAGAATTGCATCATCAAGGGTTTGGTAAGTTGATAGCATTTGCATGTTGTTAATTTATTATTCTCTTCCATTTCATTATTTTATTAAGGGTTTGATTACCAAAAGTGGGGTTTGACCAAGGCAAACCCCTATTTGCTAACCCCCAACCATTTTCCCCCTCTTGCATGTGTATTTGTAGACTTTTGTATGCAGATTTAACAAGCTTTTAGGTTTTGTAAAGTGGATAACAAGTCAACTAGGTGCTTCAAGTCAAATTATTCACATTTCAAGCTTGGTGAAGGTTTTTGGTCTGTTTCCTGCATAATTGACTTTGGCAACCCAACAAGTAAATATTTTCAAATCTAGCATTGCAGAGTTGTCCCCTGATTTTACAAAATTTTGGGAGAGGATTAATTCACCACTAGTGGCGAATGAGTCCCACCTTAGGACTTAAAATCTAAATTTTGTCAGAGTCTGGATCCCGATAGTCAAAAACTAGTTCCCGACACTTTTTCACCAAGAGGACTAATTTTCCACCCTGGGTGAATGAGTGCCACTGTGAAATTTTAGTAAATTATAAAAACATTCACAACATTCTAGATTAATCAAACATTGCCTAGGTTCACTCTATTTCATCCCATTTCTTTTTGTTTTGCATTATTTCTTCATTTAGTTCATTGTTTATGTATCACAATGTGTTTTCAAACATAGCATAGAACTTAGTTTTGCATTCATTTTCAATCATTTAGATCATTTTTTTGCATTTATTTTACTTCATTGAGCTTAGAAAACACACTACATAATATAATTTGAATGAACACTATAGCATTTTGGCCTAACTCTCTCCTTCTAGGTGAAAAACCCTAGAAGAGTTAGAGAAGTTCGAAGTGCCAAAAATTGATGGTTCAATTATGATGCTTAGGGCTGCCCTATTCCTTCTTAATCATGCTTTATTTTTCTTTATATGAAAGCATTTAGATGTATACTGAAAGGAAATAGCGTATTTGACCATTTGAAAACCAACAAACATTAAAAGAATGGTATTTATCTTAGATACAAAACAAAATGCATGTTGAGTACCTCATCTCTCACTATTTGATTCCTTTTTGTGTGGTCTCCTAATGTATATGGATTTTATTTGACTGTCTTCTTCATTGTGTAGTCTCTTACATCGCTTGATTGTTAGTGTCTCCTTCCAATGCTTTCAAATGTTCAATGTTGGCATCCTTTGTGAAACAAACTTCCTCCAAATAGTCTTTTTCAATGATCATGCTTGGGGCCAGAAATATGTGAGTGCATGGTTCTTTGAGTTCATGGAGACTTATTGTATCTTAACATCATTTGCAATGAATTTCCACTTAAAATTTTTGAACCAAGATTGCTTAACCATATCTTTTGGGTTGTGTCTATCATCTCAACATTACTGTTATTTTTCTTTACTCGGTATCTATGGTTTACAAGGGGTTACCTTCATCTCCATCTAGTGAATTGTTTATTGATATTAGACATTGATGCCTCCTATTAATGCTTCCAATACATGACCATGTTCCTTTGTGACTGCTCCAATCCTTATCCACATATTTTAGAGTGCTTCTTTGCAAGGTTTTTGTTGTAGACCATGTTGTTTTTTTAGTAATCACAGTTGTTTGAAATACATTTTCCTGTAGCTCAATGTTTTCCATTTCAGAATGCATATAGTTGTTTCAACACATTGCACTTCTTTATTGATTTGCAAAGGGAAACCATTTGATATAAATACAATGCATCTCTTCTATTTAGGAGTTATTTCATCTTTCCACCATATGACTTGATCAATGGCACATGTGAATGTATCTTATAATGAAATTACTACCCATTGAAGAGTCATGGCATGCTAATTGCATTTCGACAATGCTTGATAGCTCTTCTTTGAAACCAAGAAAATCTCCCCTTGTTGCCCTGTAGCATGCACTCATTATTGTTGTCCCTTCATGAGATCATTGTTGTTGTCTTCTTATCCACCCAAGACTACCCTTTGCAAACTCTTAAAATTCATTGTTATACTCACTACCATTCCTCTTGCTTTAATCTTACTCGATAGACATGTGTCATTTATGGTGGTGACCTAAAAGCTCACCATCCTAAGTGATGTGTGCTTGTTCAATAAGATTAAAGTGAGATGAGAATATTATGTGAATGAGAATGCTAGTATATCTGATTATTATTTTGAATATGAAGACCTAATGACAATAAATGTTTGTTCTTGGCTATAAAGGGTGAAGCTACTTCTGCTAATTCTGAAAAATAGCTAAAGGAAATCCCTTCAAAGAAGGAGAAAAATGAAGGTACTATTATCTCTGCTCTACATGCTAAACAAGAGAAGAATTATTGGGTAGTTGATATTGGTTGTTCACATCACATGACTGGTGATAAAAGTAATTTTGTTAAGCTTGAAAAATATGATGGAGGCTTGGTTATGTTTGGAGATTATATTGGTGTTAAAATTTATGGGATAGGTTTAGTAAGTTTTGATGGAAATCATCATACTAATGATGTCTACTATGTTAAGAGTTTAAGGCATAATCTTTTGAGTGTTGGACAGATGTGCAATAAGGGATATGATCTTGTGTTCAAGGATGAGAGGTGAAATCGAGAAAGGATCCAAAACATTGTTTGTTGTAGGAAAGAAATCTAAAGGAAATATCTATCAACTTAAGGGTGTTGATGGACGATGTTGTATGAATCAGACTAATGACAGTTGGTTATGGCATCAGAGAATGTGTCACATGAATTTTGATAACTTGGAAAGGATTAGTGCAGTTCAGGCTGTCAGAGATTTACCAAGGATTACAAAGCATGTTAATGCTATTTGCAAGAATTGTTAGTTTGGAAAGAAAGCAAGAAATCATTATAGATCAAAGGAATAATCTACTATTGGACTACTAGATTTAATTCATATAGATCTTTGTGTTCCTACAAGAGTGAGAATTTTGCTAGGTGAAAGGTACTTTATGCTTTTAATTGATGATTATTCTAGATATACATGGGTTACATTTCTTAGAGAGAAATTAGATGCATTAGAAAGATTTAAGATATTCAAAGCTAAGGTTGAAAATGAAGTGAACTTGAGGATAATATGATTAAGGTCTGGTAGAGGTGGAGAATTCACCTCACATGAGTTTAATATGTTTTGTGAAGTGCATGGAATAAAGAGATAGTTATCTGCTTTGATAACTCCTCAGCAAAATGGAGTTTTTGAAAGAAAAAATAGAACAGTTCAAGAGGCTACTAGATCAATGATTATTGAGGCTGGTTTACTATATGTTTATTAGAAAGAAGTTATTCATACTTGTGGACACCGAAAAAGTTCCCCTTCTACTTTTTTGTCTCATTTGGGTCCTCCTTGTGATTTTGGCTTAATTGTTGCCTTGATTTAGTGTTGTAATTTGGATAACACATTCACATTAGTTCTTGGGATCTTGTGAACTAAAAGAATTCAAGTGGTACCTTAAGTGTTGTAAAGTGTTGTAGCACACTTTCACACTTTTCTAAGGTCTTATTAATGTATTTCACCTAAATAACCTGTTTTTATCATTTACCAAGCCTTATTTCAAAGTGTTGTAACAAACTTTCACACTTTTCTAGGCTTGTCATTAATAATTGGACCTTTCTTATGCTTTAATTAGCCCCATTTCACACTTATAGGCCTTAGTTAAGTGTATTTTTGAAAATAATCCTAATAAACATCATTTAAAATATTTAAATTTTGAAACAAAATGCCTTAGGTGGGACCCATTTGCCATTAGGGGCGAATGAATCCCCTTTGGCACAAAATCACAATTATTTCAAATTTTTGGTGGGTTTTTATTTTCTAAGATCTAAGGTCAACCTGTGATGTGGTATTTTTGGGAATTGTTGCATAATTGTGTATAAATATAGGATTTTCCCACTCATTTCACCCCTAATCGCTCAATTAATTAATCAATCAATCACTCAAGCATTCTAAGAATTTTCAAGTCTACGTCCATTGGAGCTATTACTTGCATGTCTGCAGAATTCTACTTCAAGGGTTTGGTGAGTTGTAGCACTTTCTTTGTTCATTCATCATTCTCTTTTCATATTTCATTGCATTTCAAGGGTTTAATTACCAATCTAGGGTTTAACCAAGGCAAGCCCCTATTTACTAACCCTCAACAATTTTTCCCTCTCTTTGCATGTGATTTGTAGGTCTAAGTTTTTGTCAAAGAGAAAGATTGGAAAAGTTGTCAACAAATTATAAAAGCTATTCAAAGTTGTCAAAACCCTAGGAGAAGCATGGAGAACACCTATAGGTTGAGTTTGAGAGTTTCAAACTCGGGTCTGAACTAGGAGCAAAAGTGCAGACTAAGGGCTACAAATTCCACTTTTGAATTTCTAGAAATTTGAAATTGCACCCATTCACCATTAGTGGAGAATGAGTCCCACTACCCATACTTAAACATGATTTTCATAGTTCTGAGTACCTAGTTGTTTGAAACCTATTTCAACAGAATCTTCTCGAAGTAGGAATAAGTCACCCAACTTAGCGTATGAGTCCCAGTTGGCATCAACAATGACTTCTTTAAGATTCCAGAGCTCCATTCCATCCTTTTCTAGTCTTCAGGTGCATACTTTCAATTTCATAAGTTTTTGTTATAGTTTACTTGCATTTCTCGGTCATTTTGTATATCACAGCATGTTTTCAAACATCTTGCATTTTCTTAGTTTTGCATTAGTAGTTAATCTCTTTTATCAACTTCTAGCCTTGAGGACAATCCCCTTTGATAGATTTCAATCTCCTTTACATTATAATCTCAATGATTTTTTCTTGAGTGTGAGCGTTGTGAAATCATATTCCTCTTCCTTTATTCCCCTTTTGGTGTGAGTAAGGAAGTTTGCATTCCATTTCCATTGTCCACAATACTGTTGTTTATGTATTCAATCAAGTTGAAGCGAGAGAAAATAGTACTAAGACTCCCTATGAGCTATGGCATGGAAGAATTCTCACTATTAAGTATTTCAAGGTATTTGAAAGAAAATGTTATATTAGAAGAGATGAAGAAACTTTGGGAAAGTTTGATGCAAGAAGTGATGAAGGAATTTTTCTTGGATATTCTACTAAAATCAAAGCATGTAATTTTTTTAATAAAAGACTGAGAAATGTTGTAGAGTGCAAAAGTCAAGGTTGATGAAACAATGAAGAATTCTATTGACATGGATGGATATGTATCTAATGAAATTGATTGTATAATAATAGAAGGGATTGAAAAACAAGAAAAGAATGAGAAAGAGAAGTAGGATGAATAGAATGAAAGACAAGAAGAAGCTCTGATGATGTCACCTAAGACACCTAGATATGTATAGAAGAATCATTCAAAAAGTTAAATAATTGGAGACAAGACAAAAGGAGTATTGACTAGAAGTAGAGTTGTTGCTGAAGTGAATCTATGTTTACTTTTTGAGATTGACCCTTTTGCAAGTATGAGAAAGTTTGGTGGTGTTGTCATTGAGCCTCCTTGTTGGACAGTGAGTCCTTTCTGTGGGTAGTGAGCCTTTGTATTCGAGTAGTGAGCCTTTGTATTCGGTTTTTCTATCACTTTATATTGTGATTTAAACCTCACCATTGTTTTTCCCTTATTAGGTTTTCCACGTAAATTTGGTGTTCTCTATGTTGTTTGTGCTTTTTGTTATCTACAATTCATGTTCATACTTAATAACAAAATAGTGTGGTTGTGAAATTGATAAGTGTTGAATTTTGTGTTTGAATTTGGTGACAACTAATTCACCCCCCCTCTCAGTTGTCATGTGCCTTTTAGTAGAATTGAAGATTGTAAGTGAAGCTTGTAAAGATGAACATTGGATGGGAGCCATGAAATAAGAACTTATGCAGATTGAGAAGAATCGAACTTGGGAATTGGTCCCAAGACTGACAGACAAAAACATCATTGGATCGAAGTGGGTATTCATAAATAAGTTGAATGAGAATGGAAAAGTGGTTAGAAACAAAGCAAGACTTGTGTGTAATGGTTACTCACAAGTGGAAGTAATAGATTTTTAGGAAAAAATTTCTTTGGTAGCAAGTATGGAAGCTATAAGGATGTTCTTAGTGTTTGTTGCTCATAAAGACTTTAAGGTATATCAGATGGATGCCAAGTCAGCATTGTTGAATGGTGAGCTAGAAGAAGAGGTCTACATGGAACAATCACAAGTATTTTAGTTGTCAGATCAACTAAATATGGTGTGCATATTGAAGAAAGCTTTATATGGATTGAAGCAAGCTCCTAGAGCTTGGTATGTGAGGTTAGATAGGTACTTGATTTAGCAAGGTTTCAACAAAAGTGCAACATATAGTAATCTATATTTTAAGATTGAAAATGACAAAATCTTGATTGTAGTTGTGTATGTTGATGACATTATCTTTGGAATAAATGAAAATATGTGCAAGATGTTTGCAAAAGAGGTGCAAAAAGAATTTGAAATGTCTATGTTTGGAGAGATGAATTTCTTTCTTGGGCTACATATTATTTAAATAGAGAAAAGAATTTTTATTTCACAATCTAAGTATGTGAAAGAGATCTTGAAGAATTTTGGGATGGATGGTTCCAAACTGGTAACTACTCCTATAGTGTCTGGTTGCAAATTGGGTGAAGATGATGAATCACCTAAGGCTGATTAGAGCAAGTATAGATCTATGATTGGTGGAATATTGTACTTAACTACTACTAGACCAGATATTATGCATGTTGTCTGTCTTATGGCTAGATTTCAAGAAGATCCTAAGGAAACACATGTTATGCTATTAAAAGAATTTTTAGATATTTGAATGGCACTTCGGATTATAGATTATGGTATCCTAGAGATATTGATTTTACTCTAAGTGCTTATACAAATGTAGATTGGGTTAGATGTGTAGATGATAGAAAGAGTACAAGTGGTGGTGCATTCTTTCTTGGATGCAAATTGGTGGCATGGTTGAGTAAAAAGAAAGATTTAGTCTCTTTTTCTGCTACTGAAGCTGAGTATATTGTTATTGTATCTTGTTGTACACAAGTTGTATGGATGAAATAAACATTGAAAGATATCTTAGTGGTGTATGATAATCCTATTTCTATCTTTTGTGATAACACAAGTGCAATTAACATTTCAAAGAATCCAATGATGCACTCGAGGATGAAGCATATATCTATCAGGTATCATTTCTTAAGAAAGGTCATGGAGAATGAAGTAAAACTTGAATATGTTTCGATAAAGGATCAAATTGTTGATATATTCAAGAAGGATCTTCCTAAGGATACTTTTGAGTATCTTCAAGAGAAGTTAGGGGTCATTTCCCATCCTTTATTGAACTAGATGCATATGAAGATGCATCAATTTGGTGGATCTATGGATCTATCTTTCTTCTAGATTGATGTTTTGGTGGCTACTTCTTAGGGGGAGTAGGTAGTGTCAGGTGTTGTCATTGTGAGTATTTTGTTCTCATGTCAAAGAAGAAATCAATGTAAAATATCTATTTCCTTTTCTATTGATGTCAAAGTGGGAAAGGAAGCATGTGAAAAAAGAAAAGAAAAGAGGAAGCATGAGAGGAAGAATATAAAAGATTATCTATCAAGGGGGAGAAATTGAAAGAAAAATCTTAAGAAGTGTATTCAAAGCTGGTATGGTGTCTTTGATGGTTTTTCACATCATGTGTTGCCATCAATGACATAGGGGGACATTGTTGCAAGAATGGAAAGGATGAAGGTGTTGTCATTGATGTCCACTAGTCAACTTGTTATCAATTGGTTGTTGTTGGTTGTATATGTCAAGGATATTAGGAAAATTATATTAAAGAAAGTTTGCAGGTGTTTTGTGGTTGCTTCAGGTTTTTCTCCTATGTTTGTGCAATTCAAATATGTTGATCATGGTTGTTAGAAGATGCTATATCCAAACTTTCAGTTGTTGATTCATTGTACAATACGAGTTGTGTTCACCAATTATGAATTGTGGTTTCTGTGTTTTTGTTTGACGTCTGAGAGAAATGTTGTTGGTCTAGATTTCACTTTACTAAATTCTTATGACTTGAAGTTCTAGAGTTGAGTTGTTTTGATTGTATTGAAGATAATTTTGATATCTAAAAGATTTCTGCTTAATGGTTCTATGTGTTTTACATTGGTTTGTCCAACCTTGTGTTGAACACTATCTTTGGAGTTGATGATGCATGTTGGATCTATTTGGGTCCTCATGAAGCATATGTTTTAGTTTTCCCTCATTCTATTTCCACCCTAGGATGTTTTGGCACCAACCTAATTTGAATTTGAATTTGGATGGACGACATTGGATATGTTTTAAAGTTGAAGATTGTATAAATACATGATGAGTTAGCTGTGCAACAGAGAGATATGTGTGAAAAGAAATAGAATAGATAGTTGTGAGATTGATGTGAATCGGTGAGTGTGTGTGATGCGAGTTTGGTAGATCAGTACAAAGCCTAGATGTTGATTTTCCAGATGCAGTGGGTAGAAGGTGAACTCTATCATTCATGCATGTCTGCAAGTGGTTGAGCAAATTGTGGTGGATTTCTCCATTGCATTGAGATTGTCTTCTCTGTGTAATGTATCTCTTCCACCTTCTTTATATCTCTCTGGCAATGACCCCTTCGGGTTGTTAGCCTTGTTGGACAGTGAGTCCTAATCTGGATAGTGAGTCCTTGTTTTGGCAGTGAGCATTGTTTCTCAAGCAGTGAGCCTTTTGTAATCAGTTTTGATATTCTCTATAGTGTGAGTTAATCCTCGCCATGGTTTTTCCCTTATTGGGTTTTCCACGTAAATTTGGTGTTATTGAGTTTATGAGTTGGATTTACATTTTTGTATTAGCATTTGATGATTAATCATTTAATCAATGTAAAGAATTAGTTCTAGTAATGAATTAAAGATTAAATCTGTGACAACTGATTCACCCCCCCTCTCAATTGTCATGTTCAACAAAAACACTACATAGGAATAAACAAGGGTAATTTGGTAATAAAAACGTTGATGCAAAGAAGGAAGGAGAGCAAGGAAAGAAAGATGAAAATAAGGATGCATCTAGAGATAAACAAATAGAAAGAGAAAATCCAATAATCTCTAGAAATGTTGAAGAAAAGGATTCAAAGGGAAAGGTTGTAGAGATAAAAAAGGCTTCTGGTGAATCTGTGGGCTCCTCTAGAAATTCCTTGAAAAATCTATTGAGTGTGCAGCCCAACTTCCAACCTGTTGTGTCATCACAATTGTTACAATTGTCGATGCAACAAGGTAGTGTAGACTTGGATAAGATCTCTTCCCTTCAAAAGTTACGATTGGGAGATGTGTTTCAAGCATCCAAAAGAAAATAGATTATTGAGACACATCAAAAAAGTGGTGAACTGATGGAGAAATTAGTGAATGCACTACAAGAGACCATACCTGGTGCAAATATTAATACATCTCTATCCGTAATGGAAAATCTAAAGCTTTTAATTGATTCCTTTAAGGTATATGCCTCCAGACTAAAAGAAGAAGCATAGAAAGAGGTTGAGAAAAGAATAAATGATAAGAAAATATTGTCAATGATTGAGAAATGTGTCATTGCACATATTTTTTTTTTAGAATTAATGAAGGATGTTTAAGGGTGCATTGATGAGGCAAAGGATCTATATCAATATGGCTTGAAGTGGCCTAGAGCCACAAAAAGCATAAGGAAGGAGATGGACTCTATTGAGTCTCAAATTAATACTATCTCAAGCACTTGTGATCTAGAAATTGGCCTAAATAGAGAAACAAGGCATGCAATAGAAGACATGCATAACAAATTCTTTCAACTGCAAGCCCAAAAAGAACACATTGTCCTTCAGTTTGGAGAAATAAGGGGCTTAGTCAATCCTAAATTATTTATACTTGTTTCAAAAGCTCTTTTGAGTGTGGACAGAGCCAAGTAGATGAATCTGGTACCTGACACTCCAGAAGAAGGAGAAGAATTACTATTGGAGTTTGAAACATAATATAGATTGCTTGTGGAAGCTAAGAGAGAATGGGAAGAAGGTAGGCAAGCATGTCTGGCACACGTATAAAATTTGCATTCATTAGCCTCCTCTGATTGACATATTTCTCACTTTTTAAGCATTTCAATATTTCTATTCAGATTCTTTGTATATATGTAGACTATCTAGAGCAATTTTCTAGTATATTTTTTGGGTTTTTACTTTGGTCCATGAATCATGGAGAGTCAATCCTATCCTTCAATTTGTATATATTCTTACATTTCTCAAGGGTCCCCCATCCTTCCAAATTGGGTGCAATTTAAGGAAATTTATGTTCTCTTCCCACATGTGGGCTATGGGAAGAAACACTTTCATGATTTTCTTGTGACACAATGCTCTTGAAATCATATGCTATTAGTGATGAATCCATTTCCTTTTAAAAATTTGTACTTTTTTTCCCATATGTTTGCACTACTTGGGCTTATGATGTCATACTACCTTGTGCCTCACTACATGGGAATGCCACCTCCACTTCTCTTCGCATCCAACTCATTATTGTAGGAGATCAACAACTTTATTATTAGAAAGGTTATCTACCTCATTATTTCCCTCTCTATATATGTGTTTTGATTTGAATCTTCAAACCCATTAAGTAGCCTTAGATAATCCTCTAAGTAATTATTGTTGGCTACGTGCCACACTGATTATTATCATTGAGTCACCTTTGATCTCAATTCTTCTTATGCCTAAATTTTTTCCTTCATTGAGACCAAGTTTTAACACCATTACTTCTACTTCATTATTTCTTCTTCACTTGAGGGGGTGGTAACTTTATTTTACTATTACTCTATTATGGTCTCTAAATATACAACTAGTAGTTGATAATCTTGGGTTTCGCCTAGGTGCCCCATAAAAATTCTTTTTTGTCTATCCTTCCTTAGGCAGTCATCATTATGTTAATCTCTTTTGGTCATGGCCTTAATGTATGTTGCCCCATTAATGAGGGGAAGCACTAGACCCTGCCATTATTTCAACATAGCTTGGGCCCAATATGAGAAGAAATGCTTTTTTTTGGATTGATTTTTCACTCCATTATTGACTACTTATGGTATTGCCTCATCTTTTTTCATGAATGAGCTCCTATCCATTACTTTATCTTGAAAAAATATCCTATGCCACTCCTTCCACACTTCCTATATTACTATTGGTGAGGTTGCAATCCAAAGCCCTACATATGTTGATCTTTTGTTTATGATTGACTATTCTTTGAAGAGATCTGGATAATATTGTTTGATAATGGACTCTACCACCCAATATTATTTTAGATATGTTGCCAATATTCCCCTATGAAAGGGAACTCTATTAATATGTGGTTTGTTGTTTCTTCTTTCTTTTTACATAAGACACATCTGCTTGGTCATACCACCCCCAATTTCCTTAATCTTTCACCTATGATCTTATTTGTTTCTTAGTAGCCACCCACCCAAAGGCCCGCATTTTTACTAAAAGTGTATTTGTGCCAAAATAAAAATTTCAGCCAATATTCCTTCTTTTCAACGCTTTCTATTCTCCATAAGACCAATTTAACACTACATGTGCCTGATTTAGCTATGTTTCATTTAATCCCATCCTCTTTCTCACTTATTATTATATTTATTTTACTTAACTCTCTATCCATTCGTTCCCTCTAGTCTCTATTTAGATTTTTTCCTTTGAAGGAGTGCCATCTCCACTTCGCCATCTCCTCTTCTACATATGACTCTACATAATATCTTACTTTTTATCCCCATTGCTCTTTTAGGATTTCCCTTACATCACTCAAATCTTGGATTTCTGATAGGGTTGTCTCCTTGTCTCATGAGTCTTCCTAGAATTTTTATTTCCATCCATTCTTCACATTCCATGTGCAATGGTTCTTGATTATTTGTCTGCTTTCCACCATGAAGTCCTAAATTGTCAAGCCTCAAGGTGGATCTATTATCTTTAAAATTCTCTTTGCCTCCAGCTTATCCATATACTTGTTTTGTAGCACTCTTACCCACCTTACTTGCAATTTTGTTATCATATTTTATAATAATTTGGCTCCCAAGGCATTGTTGAAAAGTGACTAGTCCCTTAATCTAACTCCACCGACCTCCTTTGGATGACATATTTTTTCCCATCCCACTAGCGAGTATTTCTTGTAGTATTTTTCTCCTTTTCAAAATAAGTCACACATCCTCCTTTCCAACTCGTCTATTATTCTTGTTGGCATTTTTAGACTAGACATAAGGTATATAGATAATGCCATTATTACTAATTTTAGGATTATTATTCTGCTTACTATTGATAGCCATTTTCCTTTTCAATATTCTACCCTATTTAGACAATTTTGAGTCCAAGATTCCCAAAGGCTAGCTTTTCTTGTCCCTACAAAAGGGGTACACCTAAGTATTTCCTAGACAATTTACTCCTTTTAAAACCCATAGGTATTTCTCAAACAATTTAATCCTTGCAAAACCCAGTATTGTTGCTATTTCCATTTGCTTTCTTATTCCTATGTTGAAGAAGAATATTTATGATATGTTCCAATTGACTTTTTGTCCCAAGGATTGGTAATATTTTTCTAGTGTATCCTTCATTGTTCTTACATCCTTTCTTGAAACTTCCCCAAACAACAATATATCATCTGCAAATTGATGGCGAGTTATTGGCTCCACATTTGTTGCTACTTTAATCCCATTCCAATCTTTGATCTTGTGAGAGAGTGGATCCCCCTATAGCGTACCATTAGATGATTGGAAGAAGCCAAAGGGACTGCCATTGAATATTACTAAAAATCTACGTGTGCTTATACAAATCCTTATCTAACCACACCATTCTTTACTAAACCCCATCTTCTCCATCATTTTTATTAATAATTCTTTATTTAATTGATCATATACTTTCCTAATGTCTAGTTTGACTAGCATCCTTTCTACCTTTATTTTCTTGATTGAGTGAATTGCTTCATGGGCTATTATAATTCCTTCTATTATTGACTTCCTTGGTGCAAAGCCACATTGTTCCTCTAAAATAATCTTTGGTAGAACTTTTTTATTATCTATTAGCTATGGACTTTTCCGCCATCTTATACACTACACTCCAAACTAAAATGGGTTTGAAATCCTACATGCTTGTCATTTGTTGCTTCTCTAGGATGAGTGTTACGAAGGTGTTGTTCCAGTCTTTTAAAATTATTGATTTCTTCCTTGCATCCTCAATTTCTTGATGTATTTCTTTCCAAAATATCTTTTTTTTTTGAAAGAAGCAAGTAGGGAAGCCAACTGGGCTTGGGGCCTTGTCACTATTTAGGTAAAAAATTGTACATTTAACTTCCTCTTAAACCAACAACTTGCACAACTCCCTATTTTGATGCTCAATTATTATTCCCAGATTCAATATTAACTCTTCTTCATGAGTTTTATCTATCACCTCATTGTTTGAATTGAGAAGATTCTCAAAGAAACTTGCTACCTCATTCCCAATCTCTTCTCACAATTCACAATCTTCTTCATTGGATAACTTGACATTGACTATTCTATTTATGGATCTTTTAATTTTTGTGATGTTGTGGAAGTATTTTGTATTCCTATATCCCTCCTTTGAGAAATTCTCCCTTGATTTTTGTCTCTAGAAGACTTTCTCCCTTTGGAGGACTTCTACATATTTGGCCTTGAGTTATTTCTCCTTAATGTATGTGTTTTGAGACATTACCTCCTTAATTAGTATTTCATTTATTTGTGTTAGCTTTGATTCAATATCTTCTTTTTCTGCAAATATGTTTCTAGAAATGTGTTTATTCCACTCTTTTAGTTGTTCTTTAATATAGGATAGCTTTTTCTATAAAATATACAACTTTGTGCCTCTTACATATGGGGCATTATCCTGCCATTTGACAATTTTCTTTTTTATCTATTTATCCCTAAACCACATCTTCTCAAACTTGAAGGGGCATTTCATTGATTTTGCATCCAGGCTGAAAGTGAGGCAAATAGGTGTATGACTTGATCCATTGAGTTCCATCACTTTTTTCCTTTCTTCTCAAGTTAATTCTTGTCTAATTACCCCACATTAGGAATCTATATAATCTTTTTGCTATTAATTGATTATTCCTCCTCTTGTTAGACCATGTGAAAGTCCCATTACACGTCTTTATATCATAGAAAGTGTTATCTTGAATAAAATCCTAGAAGTCATTTATTGCTCAATCGCTTCTCTACATCCCTCCTCTTTTTCATCATGACCAAAGATTGCATTGAAGTCTCCCCCATCAAAAAAGTCCCCCCTCTATTTTTTTGGCATATTGTTGTTAGTTGATTCTATACGACCTTCTTCTGCATTGCACCCACTAGCCCATATATATATTAAATAGATAGAAAGAGATATTTTGGGGTAGATACCTAACTTTATGCATTTACCACTCTTTAGCTTCCTAAGCTCCCACAAGATACCTAGACTCCCCTTTAGTTCTTGTAGCTGGGACAAAAACATTACCATTTCCTCCATTTATCACCAAGCTTCTTAACTTCTCCTTCTAATAGTTTTGTTTCTTGTAGCAATATTGCTTTTTCTTTGCTCAAATCAATTTGGTGCTTGAGCATACACCTTTTTCAAGGGCATTCAAGCCCTTGGCATTCAATGTTAGGAGAACCATGGTTCCTCTAGAATGGGGCATCCCTTCCTAACATACCATCTTCCTCTAACCCTTCACATTACCAACCATTTCTAATTTTTCTTTAATTTATTTTTTTCCCTATTTTCTTTTTCTCATGTCTTAGCTTTTTTAATTTTTGATGATGTTTTCTGCAACAACCTTTCCTCCAAAGAGTTTATCTCATCTTCTCCACCATCCTCCTCACCAATGTTGTCTTTGCATTTGTTTTCTCTTTCTCTTTTTCTTTTTCTTTACTTGTTTCCTTATTTACGACACCTCTTGCGCTTTGTGGTTCATCTCTGTTAACTTGATCCTCTATCTCTACCTTTGCCTTTAAATTCTCCCCATTGGTCTCTTCTTCATTGGCGCCCATTGTGGCCATCTCTACCGCATCTTTAAGCTCTAGGTTTTTATTCTTCTCTTCCCCCTTTGAAGCTTCATCCTTATTTACCATACCCCCATTGCTTTTGAGTTTTGGACCCCTTTCTCTCCATCTATTTTTTATCTTCTTCCTTCATCTTCGACCAAACTTTTCCTTGAGGTTTCTTTTTTCTAATTGGGGCATTCTTCTTCACATGGTGACTATAAGAAAGGCACATAGGGCATTTCCATGATGGTATATCCTTTTCCACCTTCTGCCTCCAAACCCTGCTTTCAAGATGATTTCAATCTCCAATGGTATTGTTTCATTTATTGGGACTTCCACACAAACTATTGCATATATGCCAAAGCCCCCTCTTCAATTTTCCTATTTTCTTCTATGAAAGTGCCTATTCTATTTCCAATTTCTTCCAGCATCTCTCAATCCCAATACTCTTGTGGTAAGTTATATAACCTAAACCATTGTTGGGTCTTGTCTATTATTTGCTTCAGGAGGTTAAACTTAGGTTCCTAATCCATACATCAAATAGGGCCCTCCTTTTAAAATCTCCTCATTTTCCCCTTTCTTTCTACATTCTACCATAAAAAAACCCCTTGGAAGCGATTTAATTCTAATATCTCTCCTCCATTGATTTTGGCACCATTGGAAGATTTGTCCCTTTGTTGGCTGCCATTGTCCCAACCATTTAATGAAAAATGCTTTTTTTTATATCTATTTACTCTATCTTTTCCAAACCAAGATTTCAAGAACAAGAGCTATACATTTATCAATTGGTTTGCTATTAAGAGGTACCTTATTTGCATCTATTGTAGGAAGTGGATAATTAGGGTTGCAATTTTCCTCATTATCCTAGTCCCCTTTCCATCTATAGTCACTCCACTTCTTCTCTGAAACTGAAAGTCATTGTGCCATTGTTGATTTTTCTCACGATCACCCCACCATTCCTTCCTTCGTGGGAAGCCTTCTTTACAATTGTTTAGCCATCTCACTCCAAACCTCTTCCCTACACCATAGTTGTTGAATGCCTTAGGCTTACCTCTGCAATCTATCTGTTGCCTCAAGTTGTCCCATTTCTTCCATCCATTATAACTATCAAATAAAAAACCTTCATCCCTTTGGTTTTGGTTACCATCACTAGCATAATCTTTGTATTGCCTTTCCCCAATCGCTCTATCCTTTTCTTGTAGCTGCTTGTCTCTCAGTATTTGGGCTGCTTCCTTACTCAAATTCTCGATTGACCATTCTTGGTTTGCTTGATCCACCCACGCGCTTGCTCCTCTACCATTTTTTTGTTTTACAATTGTTAATTTATTTTGTAGTATAATATATCAATTTTATTTTTTTATTATAATATAATTAATTAGAATACATTTACTTAACTTAAACAATATTTAATTTTTCAATTAAAATTAAAAGTAAAATTATATACTTAACTTTAATTATTTAATTATTTATTTTTAAGATTAAAATATATATAAAACATATTTGTAACCTGTTAATTATTATTTTAAAATTTATAATATTATATAATTATAACTATTCACTAAGCAAGTAAATAGAGCCTCTGATATATTAAGCATTGTAGTAGGTGGTTTGTCAAGTTACCATTTCTTTTGGCGAATCAGGGGAAATACTTCTTTTTTAAACGAATGAATACTTAATCTCCAAAAAATCATTGTTACCGATATATTTTAAAAAGTTTAATTGTCTCTAAACCTGCTGTACAGTTAACGCGGTGCCTTTTTTATACATGTTTGTATGCTAGCTAGACACGTGACCGCCTCCCATTCCAATACAACAATGACATTCTATTGAAACACGAAGAGCAGATTGTACGAAAGAGTTAATGCGCTGTCATTTGTACACTCGGCATTATATGTGTGTACCTTCGTGGTTATCATGCCAATACACATTGTATTGAGACACGCAAAACTTATGTACCATGAGCATAGCGTGAACAGAACCAGAGAGAGAGAGAGAGAGACGCAAACAGAATTTTGCGAGCCACATTAGTAACACATTCCATAATATGGTGAGCACCTTATGCTATTCTTCTTCTTGAGCTATGGAAGTTTCAGAGTTTGAGTGAAGGAGCATTTAAATGTGAGTGTGGACATTTTCGAGGATCTGGACAATATTATGGTTCAGAAATACACGAGTCTGGAAGAAGTGCAATCCCTTCTGTGCAAGAAATCTGGAAACTGCAAGATAGTTGAAAATAAGGCCTTTCAGCTTCATCTTGTTTCTGAATTTAAGGTGGCTGAACATCTGCTGATAGACCCACATTTGCTTTATATTGGCTCCACGATTGGACAAGGTTTATCAGAGAAAGTATGTATTTTCACCCCAACCTAAATTTTCCTAAAGGGGTTTGTGCATTGGGTATGATTTATTTTTTGTCTTTGGATGACTAGCATTGTTATTTATTTTGACATCATGTTACAATCTGCTATTCTGCAGAATTGTAAATTTGGTGAATCCCAACTTTTTTTCAGAATGTTTTAATGCTTTGGGTCTGAGAAGGCTTTTTTTTTTTTAACCTGAAATTCTTTGTTGTTTTTATTAAAATTCTGCTACACTCTGTTGCTCTGCAGATTTCTGAATTTCCTGATTATAAAATACCGAAAAGCCATTTTTGAAACAAACAGTCTAATTTGATTTCTCTGAATGCATTTCTCCTGGGTGTGAAAACTGGTTGACCATAGTTGGCTACAAAATATTATTATTATAATCTAGTTATACTAATTTCAATTAACTTGATGAATGTGGATTTGGATATTTATATTTTATTTCATTCCATAGATGCTGCTTTTGCTAAGGGGCATTGCTTGTGGGAATAGTACTCAATGAAAGTTTTTATTTATTTATTTATTAGTTGTAGATAATAGTAGTTTTTTTGTTTGTAGATGTTGGTGGTCGTAGTTTTTTGTTCCACTGAATAAAAGTTTCCTTTTTTATTAGTTGTAGATAATAGTAATTTTTTGTTTGTAGATGTTGTGGTAGTAGTTTTTGGTTCCACTGAATGAAAGTTTCTTTTTTTCTAATTAGTTGTAGATAATAGTAGTTTTTTGTCTGTAGATGTTGGTGGTAGTAGTTTTTTGTTCTACTCAATGAAAGTTTCTTTTTTTTATTAGTTGTAGATAATAGTAGTTTTTTGTTTGTAGATGTTGGTGGTAGTAGTTTTTGATTCTACTCAATGAAAGTTTCTTTTTTTTTAATAGTTGTAGATAATAGTAGTTTTTAGTTTCTAGATGTTGGTGGTAGTAGTTTTTTTCCCACTCAATGAAAGTTTCTTTTTTTTTATTAGTTGTAGATAATAGTAGTTTTTTGTTTGTAGATGTTGGTGGTAGTAGTTTTTTGTTCTACTCAATGAAAGTTTCTTTTTTTTATTAGTTGTAGATAATAGTTTTTGTTTGTAGATGTTGGTGGTAGTAGTTTTTTGTTCCACTCAATGAAAGTTTCTTTTTTAGTTCCTGCCAAGGGAACTATAGGCAAGCCCTGCTCTTTAACTAGTATAAGTCTATTTTTAACCAATGAGAGATCATTTTTTGTTTTGTATTTAACAAATATTTGTGCATTATTAAAATAAACATGTAAATTAAATAAAAAAACATATTTTAGAAATGTTTTTTCTGAAATATAATTGGCAAGAAAGTTTGGACCGATAAAGTCGATTAATCCGGTTCCAATATCATATTTGCCACACACCGTTAACAAGAAGCTATATCAGCGCTTCTGTGACCATGTAGTTGATGGCATACCTACTGTGTTCTTGGCACTTAGACGGCGGCATATTATTCATTATCAAAGTAGCTCAGACATAGGAACGAGGATTGCACAAAATTGCAGTAAGCAGCTTTTCAAGACAAAGCACCAGTTTATTTTGGCATTGACTTGAGTTCATTTTTTTGTGAGGAATCTTTCACAATTTACTAGTCATTTAATATTTTGTTTCTTGGATTTTAGGACATTCAATATCAGATTACTGCTTGCTTCTCCCCGATTGGTTTATTGCAAAACTGTAAAATAGGTCTCTCAAATCCTTGTGATGATTGTGACGCGGTTTACCACGGCTGGCATAGAGCTGCCTGTGTGAGCCAAATTGGATTGTTTGTCATGGCTCCTCTTTTAGCTGTTATTTAGAAAAAAAATTATTCTGGTTAGGTTTTTGAATTGTCTCATTTCTACTCTACGCTTCGCCATTTTGCATGTATTTATATTAGAACATTTCCACTGACAAAAACTCTACTTCAGAAGCTTTCATTCCGGTATAGGCATGGGAGATGCTACCATAAATTGAAAATGTTAAATATGCCCATCTCATTTACCTTGAAAGTTTCTAAAGCCTTTCCATGAAACTCATTCTATGTTTTGTGCATATCTGGTGATCTTTGCATGAGATCACCTTCCTTTGAGGCATTTGGTCACAAACAATTCGCGTCCTGTCTAAAGCTCCCATTTCGCCACAAGCACGCTGCGACAATGTTGATAAAAGTCAAGGATTTCGGCTTTCAACCAGCCAATTGCATTTGCTTGAAAGTTTCTGACACCTTTTCAACAAGTCCCTTTTGTGCAGATCCTGCAATCATTGCATTCCTTGAAATGACGTCCCTTTTGAGGTGTTTGGTTGTGAGACAGCCCGCACCCTTGTCTATGCTTCCGTACTTGGCATAAATATTTACCACCGCCCTGGTAGCCAAGTATGCAAAATGTGGATGCATAGACAAAACACATGAATTGTTTGACAAAATGCCTCAATGAAAAGTGGCTTCTTGTGTTCCACGATTGCAGCATATGCACAAAGTGATTTGTTGAAGACACTTTAGAACTTTTGTGTTTAGCAGCTAAAAAATTCCAAATCTCACGAGTTTCCTCAAATTATTTCTACTTGTACCAATATGGGAGTTTTGATAAAGCATATGAGTTTCATGAAATTAAATGCTATGACTTCATAGTGTATTAAGACGAATTGGGTTGCATAGAAGACAGACATGTGAACTATTTGAAATAATGTTGAAAGTCACGATTAAATAAATGGCACAGTAGGTAGGAAGTGTAAGAACTGTTTGACCAAATTTCTCCAATCATAGGACAAGAACATCTATCCTTTTATTTGATACTAATCTCTCGTTGTTTCTACTATAGAATTTTATTTACCAGTTTAGGTTTATGTCAATTCTCAGGAGTTATTTGTTTTGCAGGAAATAATCTATGATGGGCATGGCACTGTACTTGAAGTCACTTGCACATGTTTATCTTGGTTGCTATAAAAACAGTTTTTAATTTAATGAGTAAATCTAACCATAATGCATTGTGGCTAACTAGTTATTGCTAATGCTGAGACAATGTAGGGAAACCTTATGCTAATTCTGTGGCAAGTTGGGCAAGGTTGGTTTCTAATGAACTAATGACAATACCTACTTATGTTTACGTATGCCCAACTATTGATAGCGGAGATGGAGTTGGATTCCAGTGAATGCTGATCTGCTTGTGTTTGTTAAAACATTTCATACATGCTGATGGGATGCATATTTGAAGATTGCATAATGGAAAAAAGCATCTTTTTGGAATTTTCAGCTCGCCGTAACATTAAATAAATCAACTTCCATGAAATTGGTTATGGTTGTCGGTGAGATATGCAGTGTGTCCAGTTTTCTGTTTTGGAGGTTTTGTTTTGCATTTGATCTGACTGATTCTGATTGATACTTCATTTATGTCTGGTACTTTTGTCCTCAGCTTTAGGATCATGGTGTTGCAGGATGCAAGATGTAGGGAAGTCAAAAGCAGAAGTAGCTGCAAAATGAGTCATGGAGCGAGTTAGTGGGATAAACATTGTATATTGATGTGATTTATGGAATTATCTTCCTCCTCTTATATACTGCTTATATCAATCATAATATTATCTTCCTGTTCATCATGTCTGGCAGCCTCCACATTGATTCTGCACAGTGGGCTAGTGCATTGAAAACCAAACCACATGTCAATGCAATTTACATGAAACCTGTCTGCCTTCCTCATTCTGCTCAAATTTAGAGCAGCAAATTGCACAGATGAGATGATCCTCATCTTCTTTATACACAAACACAGGCAGAGCTGCTATCACTTGTTTCTACAAGCCATTGTCTGTCTGGTGCTCCTCTGAAACTCTTCTTTCCTGCCTATATACTTTCCAATAGTTGATAATGGCATAGGCTATCCAAAACACGGCCATTTTCAGCTCTACAAACATTACAAAGTATAGTATATCATCATTGATTAGTTTGTCCCGGCTGTATTGAGGCAAAATAATCTCTGTGAGAAAAGGCTTGCATGATGCCACGACTGCAACTTTATATGCCACCAATAAAAGCTGTAAAATTATAGCGGAACATAATATCTTTACCATGAATTAAAAGTTGCAATTTATAAGGCATTCTATAATTGGTTAGAGTATTCCAAAGTAGTAGAATGTTTTCTAATAGTTTTTTTACTAAATATAGGAAACAATGACTAAATTTATAGCAAAAGACCTGTCCTATTTGTCCTCGATGCCCCCTATTGTTCTCCAATTACTTCCAATTTTTGGAGCCTATGTAGTGGGAACATCCACTCCCCTGAATCACAACCAGAATTCTGAACATTTCATCACCAATTCCTAAGAATCCAGATTATATTACAATTCATAATGGATAGTTGTGATTTGCCTTCTATATGCACCTGCATGCAAATTCATAAACATCATAAACAAAAGCAAGAACAACACAGATACAAAAAAAATATAGGCTAACGTGGGTAAAGGAGACAGATAGATCAAGAGACACCATATCAACTGTACCATCATGCTTATTTCCCCTGACAGAAAGCCTAACACAGAACAAGCCATCTTCTAACTACTAAGAGATAATGCTTTAGATTTTGGCAATTATCCAAAATACATGAGAACATTTGATATTTATTTTACATAGATCATTTGGTAGCTATGGAAGTTTCACAAACATCACAGTCAAAACTTTGGACTCTCAATCATACACATCTTGTTTTAGCAGCTACGGAATGTGGAACCCACAAATTGGGGGCCATACACAACATTTTTCTTTTGTTACACTGTCCAGAAAGTAACAACAAAATTCATTGCAACAACCCAAATACATTCATTTCTCAATCATATCAACACAACAATATTGCCTTGTTTAAAACAAATATATCATAGACATTATCTAAATAGGTATAATAATATTGGTTACTTTTTAAGTCATGACCATGCTAGATGCCAATTTAGTTTAAAAGACCCCTTGTGGAAGCCCACAAGGCAATTTATTTCTATATACCTTATATATTGTTAAAATTTGATCACAGTGTGTTTATTATTTTCAAACTTTGAATGAAAAAGTAATGAAGTTTTAGCATCTCAGATCAGACTTCTGCTGTTTTCAGGTAAAGCCATTTAATTTCTCAAACATTAAGAAAAAAACTCTGTTATAGTTGTTTGTATTAATTTTCTAACCTTTCATCCTCCTTGGGCCTCTAGCTGTAGCTAGTCTATTGTCGTCTTGCACAGAGGGTAGGGAAAACCCTCCTTCTGGCTATTAAACCACTGGTGCGACCAGTGGATTTTTGCATTCACATGGGTGGGTTGCTTCCTCCTGCAATCATGTGTTATCTACACGTCACTAGAGTTGTTCAGAATTCTGTCTCAGGTGTGTATCCTTTGCTGGAAATTTCAGCCGCAGCTATCCTTTCAAGTAGGGTGTCCTGATAAGTATGGGTTAGTATTTGGAGCCTGAACCTTGACAACAACAAAACATCATAGTTCATCATAGAGAACTGCATAATCTTGTTCTTTCCTCTCTCAGTAGATTTCTGCTATCTAATTCTTCACTGCTTGGTAGTTGATTTCGCTAACATCCTTTGCCTAATTCTGTATCATCTGCTGGAATTCTATCTGCAAGCTTTCATTTATAAGTACATATTATTGTCCATAAATTAGTTTTTAACAATTAAACAACAGGAAGCTTTAATCTTTGCTTGAGTTTGATTCCTTTTACCAATGGCAAGGGACAACAACAATAACAGTTAAATGTCTTAAAAACAAATTTGTCAGACTAAATGGGTAGGTCTGAATTTATGATACATTGAGTTCTTAATATTGTACTTGATGGCGCATTAGAGTGGAGGGTTGTTTGGTATTCTGCATGCAGCATGGAGTTCTATAAATTAATTTTTCTGTTGGAGACAACTGTATATAGAGAATTTTCTTTTTTCTTTTCTGTATTTTGAAAAAAACATTTTTTCTCAATACACAACTACCTCCAACATTTATTTTCTAAATACTATGGACATTGGAACTCTAAAATATATGACAGAGTACGCTTCTCAAGGTCCATAACTTTTGACATCATCTTATGGGATACTCCACTTTCCTCTTGTAGATATGTGCATCCTAGTACTGGATATATGTTACTATCAGTCTATGAGATTATGCTCTAGATACATCCTAGATGTTGTTGTCACTGTACAAGAAAATAAACATTTGTTTTCAATCATAGTCACAACAATCTTAACAAAATTGCCAAATGCACTGCTCAGACCATAGCCAATGAGTATATAACTTCGTCGCTAGAACTGTAATCAAAATCACAACACCCTGGAAACAAGTTGTTAGAACCCACAGAACTGTATCCTTGTTTCTTTTGGCGTTCTCCAAAACAATGAATTTTCACTGTGAATGGGACAGAAGCAACAAGAACTTCCTTTGTAAATGAAGCTGAATCAATGGCTACAATCCATCATCAAAGCCAGCCTACTTGTAATCATAATCATTTTTTTTTTAACAATGTTTTCAAGGTTCTTGGTTTACTTTTTGTAGTTTTCAATGTTTTCAGCATGTTCTGGTTTGGGTGTGATTTTGCTAGAGCTTTCATTAGAGGCGTTGGGCAGGCACGTACGTCATCGTAGTAGTGCGGGGGTAGGGAGTCGTCCACAACTCTGGCTAAGGATTATAATTCAATTGACATAAATCACTCGCAATGCAAAGTCTCCTGCTGTTATCCTTGATAGTCATTAAATCTATTGCTTCCACTTTTGTAAGATCATAGTGCTAAAAGAGGATACCAATTAGTCAGTGATGTTTCCTATGAACAAGGTCAACAATAGCTTCAGCAATACCTTATGGTCTTGGTCCAATGACTATTGCAATGCTTTTGTCCACTACTCTACAATCAGCAAAACGGGCATATGGATTCAATTGAGATTTCTGATGTTTGATCATTTTCTATCATACGGCATTTTTTTGGAGACATTAGGCACCTATAAGAGGACTTAGAACTAGATGCTTTCATTTTCTTTTGTGGAGAAAACTGTAACATTTAAGCAAGTTGGTTGTACATGACTCTATATACAATGAAAGTTCTAAAGATCTTTGCTTTTTTAAAGATGATTTTTTATCATATATGCTGAATGGTTAAGGAAATCTTTGAACTCATTAATATTTACATAATGTTGGCAACACATATATTGTGCTTTCTTCATGGCCTAAAAGACAACTAGAGCATTTCATATGGTGCACACAATTCACAGATATTTAACTTTAAATTCAATTCTTCCAATTATTCTGTTACAAACTATTCAGAATTTTGAAGTGAGCACAATTTTTTTTTGTTTTAAGGGTCATTTTCTATTGGAAGACAAGTTGACTCTATCAATAATCAAATTCCTAAATTTAGGTGACAACTGGTTTATCCTCACAAATTGTTCCTAAAACACATCAAACACATCAAATACAAACAAAACTATTTAAAAACATTTTGGCAGGAACTTCGCTGCTCTGCAGCTCTTGTTTTTATTAGTTGTAGATAATAGTAGTTTTTTGTTTGTAGATGTTGGTGGTAGTAGTTTTTTGTTCCATAGTTTGTATTTTTCGGTTCAGTAATAAGTGTAACAGACTGCCTTTGAATATGATTTTTTAATTTTATTATAGATATGCCCTACACTCTCTAGTAGTGTACATAATAGAAATGCCTACCTATTTTGGATATTCATTGAAAGTTAATTCAGAAAGGATAGGCTGATCACCAAAATATTTGAATAAGATTATTTAGCTATAAATCTGTAGGGTAGATTCTTGGTCGTAAAATACAAACACTAGCAAGTAGTGTAGAGCTAGTAACACACGGGAATGGGTTCTCGTTGGAAATTTCTTCTGTAGATGCTACAGAGGATTGCTGAACAAACCAAGACAAAGTTCTAGAATAGGGTTAGTTCCCTTTTCAGGTATAGATTTAGATTTGTGTTTGTTGTTTTCAGTGGAAATTAGCTATTAGAAACTCAAAACAACTTTTAGAATGCACTAACAGGGTTTGGATGAAGCTTGTATGGATGTTATGATGAAATTTCATGTACTATTAAGATTTTAAACAAAATTGTACTTGTTTTTGTTTGGCATTTTGTATGTTATTTATTATCTGATTACAAACTTGGGAGTGCTGGTTTGTATGCAAGTTGAGCCTTGTGAGACTGATTGTTTTTATGAACAGATATATAATTTCTCTGCATTTCAATGTGAAGCATAATGGAACTGTTATTGTCTTTCTATCTCTTCTCCTGATTTCAAGATGTGTCATTGCTTGTTAAATTTTTCTGGGTTTTCATGGATTGCAGCAATTTATTGAAGGCAGTTGAATCACAATATTTTTTACAAGTTGAATTCATTAGTGGCTAAATATGGATGGTCTCCTTGGAGTCTTGGACCATTAGCAAGCTGATTGCAGGTGGACGACAATGAGGCATTATGGTAAGTAAATCAACATGTGCTTAATATATAACCTTTGAATTATATTTATATTTGTATTTATTAGTTCCTGCCGAACATATTTTTTATATTTAAAAATTACTATTTATCTGCTTTCTTATTGGTCTGAGTAGCTCTCTAATTCATTTTTCTTTTAAAAAAAATTGAAAAATTAAGTTACCATAATAATTTTTTAAAACATTAGCATTCTCTAGAAGGCGTTGGAAGGCTCCACCTGCTCACTGTATCAGTTTTCTCTGGATTTGGGGTTTCTGCAAACCGCGGTGGCCCTATTGTTCCAAATATTTTCTCTCTAAACATGAACCATGAATTGTGTAAAATTTGGATATATATTCAATTGTGCAATATTTGGATAGATTTTTAACTTTTGAGGAGGTTTAGACGGTTTGGAGTTGCAGTGCTATTGATTTGTTTAGTGTATTTGAAGAACATTCTTGCTTAGCATAAGTTTTACAGTTGATTTTTATTTTCTGAAGATTTTAGCTCAGATGGGGTGAATTTGATTTGCTCTGTGCTATCCACTGTAGAACTCTGCAAATCAAGATTTAAGATTATCTAGGTTACGACATTGTCGGGTGCATCTTGTTCATTGCTTACTGATGGGGGTTTCTCCACTAAATGTGTGGAAATTTTTGATAAAATTATTTTTTTGATGCCTTGGACCCTGATGAAAAGTTGGATATTGATGAAAAAACCACACATCAGGTATTTTTGTTTTCATATTACTTGGGTTTTTGCAAATCATGGATTTAAGCATTTATTCACATACATTTTGGGTAAGCCAAGCACCACCTATTCAATTTATTGGGAATTTTTGTTCGTAAGTAGTTTGCATGAAGAAAACAATGATATGGTTCTTCTATATTTTCTACTTTTAGTAATGGGTTTTGATATTTAAGCATGCAATGGTCGGTGAAATTGCCATTATTAAGTAGTTTGCATGAAGAAAACAATGATATGGGTTTTCTATATTTTCTACTATTAGTAATGGGTTTTGATATTTATGCATGCAATGGTCGGTGAAATTGCCATTATTATTGGTGATGGCACGAACCATGCAACAGCTTTGTATGACTCACAAATAGGCCTTGCCATGGGCTGGAGATATTTTCAATTTTTTTTTTGTATTTTTACCACCGTGCCATCATACATCATTTCTTCCAAGTGAATATGATATAGAGCAATTTATAGTTGAGAGGAGGGATATTTTACGTTGGGCAGAATATCGCAAGCACAATCACTTGGAGGAAGCAATCGGATTTGTCACTTTTCAGTCAAACTAAGCATTACAAATAGCAGCACCCAGGTAATCAAGTTCAATAAGGATATTCATGGTGCTTGCAAACTGTCTCAATATTTCTTGAAATCCTTCTTGTTCCTTTTTCTTTTAGGATTTTTTTTGGTGGTAGTGGGTGTGTTTTGTATTCTTGAGGGAATCAAAATGCTGATAAATGAGGGCTTAATAAGGATGGATTTGCAAAATTATGATTCATTCACATGAATCCAAGTGGACCCTTTTAAGGCATAGAATGTAATCAGCTCTAAGGTGTGTCTTGTGACTATTTGGCAAATAAAAACAACTAGAAATTGCAGACACTGGTTATTGTAAAGACTAGGAAGATTGCACGAATTGCATGGTATTCATTTTCAACAAAGTAAGATTGTCATGTGTTTTTTGCTATTGGATCTGCAAATTACTTTTGTCTCTGCTTCTACTTTGTTTGTGTTGTGTTTCTTTGCTTGAATTTGGTGCATCTAGATTAACAAAACTTGCACAAAACTTAAATTGCAATTTTTTTTTTTTCTATAAAGATATTTTAAAAGTATTTGCTAGTAAAGGGTGCATAATGAACTTATAAAGAACTGGAGCGACTTGAACTATTCATGGTGCAACTAGCCTCAATATTGTAAACCACATAATGGTCTCATTCACTAGGAACATCACATTTATTAATAGTTGTGAGAGATAAATTTGAGTGCAAAGTAGAGAGGTTTAATTAAAAAAAAGTATATTAACCTTCTAATTTATACTTGTTTTCCTTACCTACTGTAATCTTTTATTTAATCAGAAAAAAAATGCACTATTGTCGTGGAAGAAGCAGCAGAAGCTACACTAGGGGTATGCCTATTGCATTGTTTCATATAGCTAGGAATATGAAAAATGTTTCTTAAGATATAGTATTTTTGAGTGTTCACTGTTTGTCTTGTATTCAGTAGATGAGTAGATATATCATTGAAAGTATGTTAATGATCAATATATATTTGTGGTCAAGCAATGGGCCCTAGTATGTCTGTTAGATGTTTCTTTGTTGCTGGTGAAAGAGCTGATTGTGTGGTTATTTTGTTAGCAGAAAAATAGTAGGTATATTAATATTTGAAAGAGTTACAAAAACTGCTGAAAGCAATATCGATAAAATATTTTGTTCATAAACATTCCTTATAGAATATTCAGTGTAAGAGAGTTTAAAAAGGAAAGAACTGAAACCAAAGAAACACCTGACTACTGCACAGATTATAGAAAGGAACTTGGAGGGTATCCATGTGCCTTTTAGAAGTGGGGAAATGTAGACTAGATCAGTTTGAGAGTTTAAATACAATGACCCAAAGGAAAACATGTTACCAACAACTAAGAAGATTGTCAATCATTCAATGGCTCTGGATATTTTGAGAAAATTCTTTTCAACTGGGGTGGCATTAGCATTCAACAAGTGTGTAAGATCCAGGCATTTTGCTCTTGGTATTGCAGATGGTTGCATTCCCTTTGTTGGAGAATGCACTTGACGTGGTCACCATCAGTTTATGCTGTTTGATAACTGGGGCCAATGTGTTAGGTAATGTTTGTCTGAAACAATATTTACTTTAGATTCTAGATGAAAGACACCTCAACAACTTTTTCACAACTGCTCTTTTTTGTAACACTGCTTGTTGAAAGTGACTTGTGTTCATGTTCATTATGGCTCACTTTATTGCATATGCACTCTATCTGAGCAACGTGCCTAATTTGAAGTTGTCTGGGATAGAGGAATGTTGTGAAAGAGAAGCCAATCTTCGGTTGGTTGGTTGCGAGGTTTGAAACCATAAGCCTAGAGCACACACTTCACAAACAACTTGGAAAAGAGAGGACTGCCCAACTATTTTGAGGTTAACGGAAGGTAAATTCAGAATGTACTGAGAGCAGCAAGACTATGACTTTTGAATGTCTGAATAAGACATTAAGACAAACCAGAGGTAGATGGCATGTACTATCAATGTTTTAAAGCTGGATGAACCAGACTGAGGCACTGGTTAACCGTTAAATAGAGGGGCCTTTCATCCTATGATTGGAGGGGATATTCATACCTGTGACTGGAGCTTCAATCTTCTCTGGCCTTTATTGACAATGCCTATTAGAGAGCAATGTTGAAGACCCTGAGTTGCCTCTTTTGATTTAGGTCTGTTGGCGAGTGTTGCTTCAAGG
>VDFB02000002.1:209568996-209613667 GCA_007258455.2 Sequoia sempervirens | reverse complement strand
TTTTTGTGGGAGACATCATTTTTTGCAATAGGAGGGAGTAGGGTACTCGGGAAACTCCGGCAGAAGTCTCCAGGCAGCAGGAGGCGTCTCCAGAGACGTATCCGGTACCGGAGACGTGTCTCCATCTCCGAGACATGTCTCGGAGGGGACGGGGGGAGGGGTGGGACGCGTCTCCCGGTAACAATGGATGTAACCCTTTTAAATTTTGGTTCTTGGAGTTGAAGATTGCTTCTATATATACAGAATGCCTTGAATTCCTCGAGTGTAAATTTCTATGTTTTTATTCTTCCAGCAGGCAGAAAAACCATCTTGTTTATGCAGTGCCACTTCACATCATGCAGAATGCAACTTCACAATACTTTTTGAATACCAAAATGACATCAATTATTTTGTGATGGTGAGACTCATCTTATTTAAAGGCCTTTAATAGCTTTTTTGTTCTCAACTATCAAGGGCCCAACCCTTGATGATAATCCCAGAATCCCTTTTTGTTGGCCTTGCACTTTTATGTTTGTAACAATTATGACTTAAGATATTGCCTCGAGTTTTTGTCTGTGTATTTCCAGCAGTTGATTCTTAATTTTCAACTTGCACTCAATATACATTTCAGGTCTTGCCATAATCACCTAGTGCTTTATCCAGAGGTAGTCAATGTAGTGAACATTTACGAAAGTAATGAATACTTCACCAAAATTCTTTGTTTCTAATTAAACACAACCTTTAAATGTCCTCTCAAAAAAAATTATTTGTAGATATCTTGCAATAGACAAACTTTGTCTCTCATTTTCATTTTTTGGCCATCTGTTGCACTTCTCAGCTATCCGCTGTACCGTTTGACCTGGGAAACATATTTTTGATTAGTTGGAAGTTTATTTTTGCCTTTTGCTTGATAAGACTTTTGCAAGTACTTTTATGTCATAAGAGACATAACTGAAGGCTGTGAGAATGAGGAGCTTCTTGTTTTAAAAAGGGGCATGGGGTTTTGGGGATCTTCTAGCTGTTTATATGAAGTGCTACAAACTTCTGGGGTTTTTCAGAAAGTTTGGAACTTAGAGATGAAACTTTTGGCAGAGTTTGTCCCCCAGAAATATTCCTCTGAACAGCAAAACGTGTTTGGAAGGATCAGAAACAGCTTTTGTGTAACATTGCTTTTAAAGTATTTTATTTGAGAATTGTTTCCTGCCATCTCTAGAGGAGATGGCAGAGGGGTTTCTAGACATTAACTTTATATATCATTATTATGGGAATTCTAGCTACTAACCAGCCAATTGCATTTGCTTGATTGTTTTAAAAGCCTTTTACAGTAGATTTTCAACAGTAATCAATCTAGACCATTTATGATAGTCAAATCTTAAACTACAACTCGACCTTCTTAACTGGCAAAGTAGATCAATTACAATTATAGCTTGTAGCATGATCAGTCAATGGACAAGTAGCAACCTTTTACTCTGATATTTGTTTTAATTGTCTTCTAAATGTATAACAGATTTGAATTTTGATTGATATTTTTTTTTTTACTGGGTTTGACCTAGCTGACACTGATAAATTTTTCATAGATGCGTCAGAAATTGAACTTAGGGTGTCTTATTTACCAATGGTTTTATACATTAAGCTTTATTTCTCAGCATAGCAATGTGACTTCTTCACACAATGTTTTGTACTTAACAGACATTAAGGGAAGAGTCTTCGATGGGTTATTATCTTATTCAGCTACATTTTGCTTAAAACTTATTCAGCTACATTTTGCTTAAAATTTTCATTGACAATTTTTATTAGACGTAATTACATTTTTTAAATCTTGTGTTTGCTGTGTTTTGCATGACTTTGAGGCCCTCTGATATTTGCCAAGGATTTGCCATCAACAATTTATAGACTATTAACTTTTATGTGAAATCTTGAGCTTAAATAGATCCACTTCATTTTCTTAAATATAGTGTATCTATCATTTTAAAATCAGGGTGTGGGGATACCTCATTTTCGTGCAGTCATTTTATGCTTTGACTTCTTTATATATAGGCTACTGTACACGAGGATTTAGTTGCCCAAGCTTCTAAAGCATCTCTATTTCCTTCTGATGCTAGGTTTGTTTTTGTTTAATTTAATTTCAAATCAATTCAATTTCTGGTGTTTAAATTTGATTTCTAGCTATTCACATGTCAGCTTATTTCTGAAACAAGAATTATTAGCCGATAGGCTATTTACGTGGGGAGACCCCACCGGGATCTCCTCCAGTCTGATGCCGGAAACCCCAGCGGGAACCCCCTCACATATTTGAAATGATACTTTATCAATGTCACATCAACAACTCTATTATTTGAAACATTTCTGAGCATGCCTTGGAAAAGCGGACTTCACTGGGCTGTAAAATGAATACTGCACATATTGTATACGGTCTGGAAACACCCAAAATGGCGAAGAATCCATGGTCCACGTTGTCCCATTGCCCTGAACGGTGCCTCTCGCTACCGTTGATTTCAGATTCATCCCGTACGCACTATTTCTATCTACGACCGTCTCCACAACTGTGTCAAAGGATCCCTCAAGCTGTAAAATGGAGACGCCATTTTCGAGGCCTGAGAAGGTGTTGTCCACAATATTGACGCCTTTCACGACCTTATTTTTCGTCGATTTTAATGTTATAGTGGCGTCGCCGAGAAAAAAACTGTTGTAATGGCCAGCTGTACAGGGTCCTCTGCAATGATGTCGGTATAATCCATATAGCAGCTGAGGATTCTTGTTTGTGTATTGCCGGGTAATCGGAGCTGTATTGCGACGCTGCTGAATGCCGTTGCTTTGTTGTAGCAGTGCACACCGATGAAAGTGTTGGCCTGCCCGGCGACATTAATACCGACGACTGCAGAAAATATGATGACGTCGGTGACGGCGTTGAGATTTCCTTTTATGGCCCCAGAAATTCTTCAGGTTCTAGATTCATGGATGACCTCCGTAAAAACAGAAAATATATCAGGGGCCTTTCTAAGAATGATCAGGTCTGTAGTGGTGCATGTGCACACTCTTCCTGTGAAGCTGTTGAATACAAAGATGTACTGGTCATTTTTAAATTCAGTGATGCTTGGCTGCCATTTGAACTGAAACAGATAATTACATCTGACCTGCGGCTATTGAGATTATTGGAGTCTGGACTTTCATCCTGGGTTATATTTTTCCAATCCTATCCCATATTCAGCGAGTTATATTGTCCCTGGATGCGTCCTCTAGCAAGGACTCTTTACATACTAATTTCTGTCATTACTGTTCTAATTGGATTTTATGATCTATATAAAAATGTTCCAGTTCTAAAGGCTACAACAGCACGCATTTGTGGTCCTCTATTTGATTGGATAGAAGCCTGGGAGATGATATCCCGCCTTAAATATTTGGGCACGATGCTTTTTCTACAAAACTTTGAGAAGGCATTTAAGTGGTCATTGACAATCATTCGTACTATTAAACAATTGGTGTCTTTGCTTACAAAACCAATGGTTGAGCCACTTGCACAACTTGGAGAGTTCATTCTGCCCTTCTAGAGTGTGTGTTTGAAGAAGCTTTTGACTACACAGATGCTATTTGGATTGTCGTGTCTTCTATTTTTAGTGGTGCTGCAAATTTAGTGCAAATTCTAGTCTGGCCTATTATTCTCTCCACTGTGTGGGGTGTAGGTATATATATAACCTTGGCATCTGGAGTTTATAATTTAATGTTACTATGAGATTTCCAATTTAATGTTACTATGAGATTTCCATAAGTATAAAGCTATACTTTAGGCCAGGCATATTTTTTATATAGATGATATTAACATCCCTTGAACCAAACAGTTCTGACTCATGAGTGTGAATCTTTTACGTGTTATCTTGCAGTAACGACTATTATGTACCCTATAGCTTCTGCATTCTGGGAGTTGCTTATAGCTCCCATTCGCCTGTTCCTCATGTTCCTGAAGTCAATGGGTCTGATATCATCTGAGATCGTTGATTTTGGCCAGAGAACATGGCAGACTTTAAGTGGTACATTCCAGCTGATATCTAATACAGAACCTACATCCAATACAAATACATTTTCAGTGTGGTGTGCACTTTGGAATTATCTATTCTCTCAGGTTTGCTTAAAATTTACTCTTCCTATCATACATTGAATTGCTTTATAACTGTACAAATAAAAGAACTCGCAAGAGTTTGTCCTGTGTATTTGTCTAACTAAAATGGGATGGTGCTTGATCTGGGACTGAATGGCAGGTGTTTCGTGCTATTCGAAGCATTGTGAATGGTTTTGTTGCATTTTTTATTGCCCGCAACAAGCACCGTGTAAGGTATTTGGTCCATCTCATCAAACTTATCTACAAACTTTTTTCGACAATGATGTTATTTAGGCTTATGTTTGCACTTGTTATGTATTAAAGAAACCATAAATGTCGTAGTATGAATCATGAAAGGCGTAATGTAAGGGTCACTAGCAGATGGACATTGATATGATGTTATTTAGGCTTATGTTTGCACTTGTAATGTATTAAAGGAACCATAAATGTAGTAGTATGAATCATGAAAGGCATAATGTAAGGGTCACTAGCAGATGGACATTGATATGGGAGACAGGTATTGGTATGGGGATGCCATCTTCCAATAAAATGGGTATGAGGGCGTTGGGAGATTCCAGAAATTAAAAATTATTGAATGTATAAGTTTAAAAAAATAAAATTATTAGTATACTGTGCAAACATCTTTAAAAAGGCAATGGATAAAATAGTAAAATTTTAAAGTACACAAATGAGATTAGGGCGTGGGGGTTAGTTTATTAGATTTAGGAAGTAGTGACAGGGCCACTTTGACCTGTTTTTATATATTTTAATATGAGACTGCAGTTCAAGTTAAGAAATTGCAAGGGAGATGTTGGAAACCTAAGAATTCAAACTCCAGGTATTAAGAGATGTCTTGGTAACAGTCTTATGTTTCAGAGATATGTCTCTGTCTCAGCTGTTTGGAGATGTGTCTCTTGGTTTCACTAGAAAAGAAAATGGGTATAAAAACCTTTCAGCAAAGGATATCATTAGATGGTTGAGAACAGGTGGTCACTTTCTCATTCTAATAAGCCAGTAAAGAAAATAAAATTGGTAGACAAATCTTTCAACATAGGAGATGATTAGATGGTAGAAAACAGGTGGTTGCTTCTCATTTTAATAAACCAGAATAACAGTTTTAAGCCTAAAATTAAATTGTCTCTCTTTAGGCTTGCAGAATGTATCATGACAATATTATGATACTGCAGCACATTCTATACACGAGTTAATGGCCACACATGTTGTGATGACTCCATATGTGCAATATTCCCTTCTTCAATGCATTTTTGTAGTGAGAAAAATTCTATATAAAGAAGGCAATAAATGTGTAATAGATGTGACGCACTAAAATTAATGGTAAACTCTAATATCTCCAATAATAGCCTTTTAGGAAAATTAATGTTCTTGCTCCAAAAAAAATTGTGATACTGATGTGTTTAAGTACCAGGATGAACCAGCTTGCTTGGGGATTCTTACCTCTTAATCGTTGCGGACTCTTATCTCTTAATTTACATCTTTACATTCTCCTTCCGTTGTTTGAAAGCACTCCTTCACCTAGCAATCTGATTTATAGGACATTACATCTTTACATTTTACCTTGGTCTCTAACCATTCAACATGATCACATGCATGCATAGCAGAGTCAAATATTACATGAAAGTTGTAATATTCATGTGTTCATCCATTTTTACATGGTCTTTGATCTTGGGCGCACATTTTGTATTTATGGTGTGAAACATATTATATTTACCTATTTTACATTGAGAAAGCACCCTTGCACCTTCTCAAATGATTTAAAGGACTTTACATATTTACATTTACCCCTATGATGTAGGTGTATCCCAGTGGTAGTGCAATCTTGCATCATTAAAAAATTGTTCTCTTTTTATACTTGTGAATAAGGCCTTACCTTAGACTCCTATGGTTTAGAAAATCTCTAGGATTTCATTTGAAGCATTTTTAAAAACATTTCTCATGTAATTTGGGATGCCCCAGTTGGTGGGAATCTTGGAGATCTTTTGTGACTTGTATGTAAGTTAATAATGGGTTATGTTACCTCTTTCAATATGGGGGTTACATATGACAACATTGGGAATGGGTAAGAGCACCTATGATAGATGGGGGGTTAACATGTAACAGCCATCTTTGACTTGTCCAAATTAGCCTAGAATTTTGAACTCTCCATTATGTTGATGCATGTTGAAGAGGGTATATCACTTGAGGATGTGTATTCAATTAGCAATAATGTGGGTTTCTTGAATTCTGAGTGGGTTGAGCACGTAAAGTGACTGGTCGGCTGCACCACTGTTTCAACTTTGATCTTCACACTTACACAACTACTTCATTTCTTCCATCCGTGACAGTTCATGTTACTTTCCTCGGTGAATTCAAATGCCGGTGCAAGGTCGATTCTGCCTCATCGTGTAAGTTGGACATGTCAACCTATTGGCGTAAGTATTGCACCTCATTGATGCAAGTGCTAGTTTATATTAAGATATAATTGACATTTAATACTGAGGAAATGAAACTCGTTAGCTATGTATTCCCTAAAAATATAGGTATTAAAATCAGGTCTTTTGCTTGATTTGAGGGCTGTTGAATTTTACTATCTTACATTTATTTATTGTGCATGTCCACAATCTACTTTTTTCCAGTGTCACGTTCTTTGCTATTTATTTCTTGACATTGGCAAAAGTCTTTCATGATAAACTATAGAAGTAGTTGAAACTTTTCGTGATATTCATTTGAGATAAATGTCAATAACTTATGGCTTAAGGCATTGAACTACGACAATTTAGGTTGCAGACATTGTTCAAGACATTTTTCAAAAGCACTGAATCAATTTGTTTGTTCTAAAATATTAACTTTTAAATTAACATTTTTGTATGCCCCCTTTTGCAATTTGAGCATGGTGGTTCATAGTTCATACATTACATTTAACCTTAATTTCAAATGCCTATCATGAAATTCATAGTACTAGAGTAAGAATAGATCCAATGGCATTTAGAGCAATTAGATTCTTGAGCTTGAAACAAGATTTTTGCACCCTTTCACACAAATTCTTTAATTGCATGACAAGAATGGTCACTACTTTTTTATCTGCTTTCTCCTCTAAATTAAAATGTATCATGCTCTCCGGTAGGAACTCGACGCTTGCCTCACTTGTTTTATTTATGTTTTTGTCTCTTTGTATTATTCTCTCTTTTGTGTTTATTTACTTGAATATTATTTATTTACTGATAAATATACTAATATTATTTATATATTTATTAATTGTTGCTTTGGTTTTATTTTTATTTTTAATTTTCTTTTAATTATTTCTCCTTTGTCCTTTTTTGATGTTTATTTCTTTCTACCCTTACCTTGGTTCTTGTGCCTTCCTTTCTACCTCCCTTCTTTCTTCCCCTTTTGTTCATTTCTTGGTCTACATCTTCTCATTTTATTCCTTATGCTCTCTAATATTCTGATGATGAATCACAGAGTGTGATCTGAAACTTTGATGCAAAAATGACAAACACAATCTAATCCAGAAACATTTAGCAATAATCTTCATTGATTGTGGGAAATCTATTATCACTAATACTTAGAGTTAGGTTAAAAACATGGTTAGAATTAGGGCTAGAGTTAGGACCTTAGGGTTAGAGTTGGGTTAGTGTTAAAATAAGGATTAGAGTTAGGTCAAAATTATGGGTAGGGTTGGGATTAGAATTAGGATTATACATAGGGTTAGGGTTAAAATTAGGATTGGATACAGGGTTAGGGTTAGGGTTAGAATTAGGGTTAGAGTTAGGGTTAGAGTTAGGGCCATGTTTAGAATTAGGGATATAATCAGGTTAGGTTTAGGTTAGAATATAATTATGATTATAAAAACGTTCGAGTTGGAATTAGGGTTAAAGATTAGGGTTATAATTAGAATTTAGGTTAGGGTTACCAATAGGGTTATAATATAATTATAATTAGGGTTAGGGTTAGGGTTAGTAGTTGGCTTAGAGTTAGAATTAAGGTTATGATTACAATATGTGTTAGAATGTGTTATTATTAGGCTCATAATTAGAATTGGGGTTGGGGTTAGAATTAGAGTTACACTTACAATTAGGGTTAGGGTTGGGTTTAGAGTTAGGGTTAGGGTTACATTTAGATTTATGGTTAGGGTTATAATTAGGGTTAGAGATAAGGTTACAATTAGGGTAACTAAATGTTTTAATCGAGGTTGGAATTAATGTTACAAGTAGAATTAGGATAACAGGTAGGGTTAGGGTTAGACTAGAATTAGGGTTAGCAACTTAGAGTTATAATTACAATTAGGGTTAGCAACTTAAGAGTTAGACTTAGAATTAGGGTTGATAACTTGGAGTTAGGTTTAAAAACATGGTTATAATTAGGGCTAGAGTTAGGACCTTAGGGTTAGAGTTGGGGTTAGTGTTAAAATATGATGAAGAGACAAAACTCAAAGCTCTCACTCAACCCATAAAATTTATATTACGACTTCATAAAATTCACAATAATTGGTGTCAATTTTAATTGATTCCCTCATTGCCCAACCATATACTCAAATCAAACAAATCATTTACACTGACATAAAATAATTTTTTGAATTGAATTGATCAAGTTCAAATTGCAAAACATTACAAAAAACTCAAGACACGATTTCAACACTCTATGTTCTCTTTACTGGCAATGCTTGTTCCCCACTTTCACCTTCCTCTGCTCGCCCACATTATCTCAAGTCGACCTCTGCTCTTTAAGCACTTCATCCAATCTACTCCTTATTCTTCATACTCCAAACCTGAATTTTCTCGGCCTTTCCTTCTTCCTACGTAATGTCACAACCAGTGACAATTTCTTGGTAATTCCTATTGGAATCAACTTTAATTTTAGCAATTGAATGGCCCACCTCTACCACTTATGGCTTCCATTTCATTTGATGCAACCTCTACATCTTCCAAATGTTGTGCTTCCTTCCTTTCATTAATTCACAACCCACCCGTGCCCTTCATCTTCATCATTCTGCGTTTCATTCCCTCTCTAAGTCTTCGCACCCATTCACCTTCTCTATGCAATTCTTTGTTGCCTGTGATGAATTTGAAACAACACTTTCCAAACTTTCATTGCATTTCATAGTAATTTCACAAATCTTCCAAATACATAGATACCATATTGAATGAACTTTAACATTCATGATTACATCCTTCCATGTAAACGGGTACATGATATGTACATAGCTCCTCTGAGCTTCGTCTGGGAAAAGTTATATGACTGGTCTCGATGTCCTTGCATCGGTGCATACATTTTGAATGTTCATGCTCGCTGGTGCAAAAACACTAGTTGTCCCCGATATTGGCATACACATCCACAAACCTTGGCCGCCAACTGGTGAGGAGAAGCATCACTCAAGTGCTTTTCTGCCAACCACAAATTCATAAGCGGTCCCACGCACATCTATCAATGATAGATGGCCCTACCCTTGGATGAAGAGATTGGTTGGTAAACCTCATATCAATAGCCTATATGAGCTTAGTGTTGTGTCCTACATGTCTAGAACTTGTAATCCCACAATCTAGAACTAGCATACATACATTTGGATCACGGTGAATTTAACAGTGTAAACAGTGGCACTTACACTACTTTGGCCAAAGTTTTCTCACTCAATATAATCGAGTGAAGGTCATTCCATTCACATACACTTCTACAAGCTCGGTTTGGATCTTGATCGTTCATATACTATGCTTAGGTAATTTCCTTCCTAGGTAATCCTTAACCTCAGTTATAACCTATTTTTCTTTCCAAAAACTCTTATGATATCCTATGGATATTCCCATCCTTGGTATAAGCTTTCCTAGTCCACGAGTTAACTTTACATAGACAAGCCACTCAATATAAAAGACAATCTAGTTCCAGGTATAATTGTATAATCTAGAGAGTAGCTATACAAGCTTCTTTTATTCATAGACCAATTAATTGTAAATGACCGACTCTAATCAGTATTATATCATGATAATAAGTGGTTCTCATCAAGAGAATAGCCACATCAATGATTGACCTCAATCAAAGCAGTAACATAGTAATAGATTCTTCCCTTTGAGAGTAAAACCCTTTTAATTAAAGAGCTATTCAAAGTAGAGTCTTGTCAACAATGTGACTTCATTTCAAGAGTGTAAAGTAATTAACCAAGTAGCTACTTTAACTCATTAGGTAATCACACCTATGTTTCCATACATATAGAATTCCATAAACTCGAGTGATTTACAAATCCACATGGGCGAGTCTCAAACTCAATATTCCATCCCCAACTTTAGGATCAACAATCCTAGGAGTAGACACTACCTATCCTAGTTAAATCAATAACCTAGCCAAGAGTAACACATAAGCTACTCATGTTCAATCATATCTAGTATATAATATTTATGATTAACACCAATCTCCTATTTTGGAGTACATACAAGCACATCATAAAACAATGATAGAAGCTTCCAATTCCTTTACAAGCAAAACTACTTTTCGTAAATGCAAGTACTCGTAATAGACAATTGAAAGCAATCATGGAGAACAATCTTTCAAAACCAAAACAGTAAAGAAGAAATATTCTCATGCCTATTTTCGCTTATCCAATCAATTGACTGCAAGGTAGCTCTTTGAAACAACTAGCTTAAATGTAACTTCTCAAGAGACGTCACAATAGACCTCTATTACTCAAGTTGATTAAATAATTCACTCAAATACTATTCTTTCTCAACTATAACAAAACTCTCTCTTAAATATAACTAAGTAAACTGACAATAATGCTGAGTGAAATGCTAGTAGAATGTGTCCTGGACAAATGAGTTTGCTCTACTATTTATACAACAACAATGAGACCTCACATCCTTAAGTTTAGTCATGGATATTGACAACAATTGCCATGCACAACCTACTCACTCGACTTAGCATAAAGGTGGCACAAAGACTCGGTCTAAGATAATGCATTTAACACAATCGTGTGAATTGCCCTTCATTTTCCTTTTCATTCAACCTTTGCATGAATTATGAATCAGTCAAAGTATCCCTGATAGAATTTTCTATATAGTGCGTGCTTTTATTGCTTTACTCAACTCACACGACATCTTCCTTATGTTTATATTCATGTGGTTTCCTACTCCTAACTATCACATATGGCTTTATTAATCCTTTCTCTACACACCATGTGCAACATACTATGCTTTTGATTAGCGTTTACATATTATGTTATCTCAATACATACATGTGATGTATGCAATAACTTTGTAGGTTGATACACTAAGTATCATCGACCCATGTATGCATTATAGTTGACCTCCAATTGATTCCTTCTATGCATTAAAATTGACCTATATCCTTTTATTTTCCGCCTTCATTACTTTGCCTATGCGCAACAAGTTTAGTATCTAACTTTGGCTTTTGATAAGCCTTTCACCCTCTTTATCATTGCGCCATTTAAATATATATAGCACTATTTACCTTCCTATATATATATATATTTCAACCCATAGGATAAATATATTCGATTCGTAGTATTCTTACTAAATCCAAGAATCCTTTCCTTTCTATGCAACTAAAGGTAACTACTAATAAGGGAGATTCTCTCAATCCTCTCTATCCCTTAGAGTTTTATTTCTATTTTGTAGGATGAAGGTATATATTGGTTATTCTTCCTAACCTTCCTACATAACCCAATTGCATAATCTTTTGCAATTTGAAGGGGAATAATAATGTCATTGGTTTAGGAGTTCTTAACTCCAGGGACATCTCTTAACTAGTCCAACTTAAACAAGTTTCCAGAAATCTTTTCTTCCTTTTTTATTTCCCCATTTTCTTTTCTCTTGCCATCTTGGCGTAAGAAAATTTCACCCATTATCTCTAATAAGGTTTGCGTAACACTTATGTAATGAGCTCATAGGTTCCAGTGTTGAACTTGGTAGCTCTGATACCACATATAACAACCCTGATGTTCTACTCAATAATTTTTTAAAATTTCACGTTAAGTGAATTAAACATGATGTCATAACATAACAATAAAAAAATTTCTTCCCATTAAGTAAATTACATGCATAATTGAAACAACACTATTTCCAAACTTTCATTGCATTTCATAGTAATTTCACAAATCTTCCAAATACATAGATATCATATTGAATGAACTCAAGTTTAACATTCATGATTACATCCTTCCATATAAATGGGTACTTGATATGTACATAACTCCTTTGATCTTCGTTTGGCAAAAGCTATACAACTGGACCCAATGTCCCCGCATCAGTGCATACATTTTGAATGTCCTTGTTCTTTGGTGCAAAAACTCTAATTGTCCCCAATATTGGCATACACATCCGCAAACCTTGGCCGCCAATTCGTGAGGAGAAGCCTCACTCAAGCGCTTTTCCACCAACCATAGACTCATATGTGATCCCCCACACATCTATCAATGATAGGTGGCCCTACCCTTCAACGAAGAGATTGGTTGGTAAACCTCATATCAATAGCCTATTTGAGCTTAGTGTTGTGTCCTACATATCTAGAACTTGTAATCCCACAATATGGAACTAGCATGCATACATCTAGATCATAGTGAATTTGACAGTGTAAATAGTGGCACTTACACTACTTTGGCCAAAGTGTTCTCACTTAGTATAATCGAGTGAAGGTCATTCTATTCACATACAATTCTACAAGCTCGGTTTGGATCTTGACCGTTCATATACTATGCTTAGATAATTTCCTTCCTGTTGTGACCTTTTCACACATTGCCCCATTCCAGATGGGGACCCCTAATTTTTGCTCCATTCTGGTCTTTTGGCTTTGGTTCTCTCTCTATCTCTCTCTGTCTCTGTCTCTGTCTCTGTCTCTGTCTCTTTTCTGATGTTTGCCTTTCCAGGGATTGTGCTCGTCATTGAGCTTAAACGTGAATTTGGCCAAGTCTACAAATTAGGGTTTTGAACTTCCTTGCCAATTTGAGGTTGAACAAAGTGGATAAATTGAAAGTAAAGACTAACATTACTGTTAGTATGCTTCTAGCAGGCTCTTAGCAAATTTTCATCAAATTCTGGGTACTTACTGTTTTTAGTAAGTATGCAATTCGAGGTATTTTCTCAGCATTCTTGAAATTCCAATAGTCACACTGCATTCAGAACACATCAAGCTGGTCGCGTGCGAAATTTGAGCTGAAATAGACAACTTACTATTTTTAGCAGTTCAACTTCCGGGGTAGATTTCAAGGCTTAAACGAAGAATTTTTCAACGCATGTTTGCATATTCCTTCTGGGTTTTTCGAGACCTTCGCGATGGTGTAACATGCAAAGTGAGATAACAACTTTTAGAGTTCAGTCTTCCGAGGCTATTTTTAGGGTTTGCATGTTAGGGTTTCTTTTGCATGTCGACATATTCCTTATGGGTTTTTCGAGAGCTTCGCAGTGATGTGACATGCAAATGGAGATGGTCACTTAGTAAGGAACTTACTATTTTTAGCAGGTGCTTCCCAACAACCATCTCCCAACACTTCAGAATCACGAGCTGATCGCTCTGCAACAGAAACGAGAACAAACGGAGATCATTTGATATGCATGCAGAAAAAATTAGGGTTTCTAGCTTTGGGACCTAAAAAGAGGGATAAAAAGTTAGAATTTTCAAAAACCAATGTAAACCACCACGATCAGCATCCTTCAGGGTATCTGCTGGTAAAATTTGAAGGCAAATGAAGCACTTACTATTTATAGTAAGTCATTTTGGAAATAGGCTAAAAATAGCAAATTAGTTGCATGCGCCGATGTCAGCAGGCAGGTCACGTGGTGAGGAGCACCCCATTCAAATTTCAAGTCAAACAGAGTTGTGGAGGTATTAGAAATAAGCAGTTACTATTTATAGCAAATCACCTTCAGAAATGGGCTAAAAATAGCAGTGTCAACAGGGTAACAAGGTCGTGAGAATGCAGTGTTTGAAATTTCAAATCGTTCTGAGCTTCAGAGATGCAAGAATCAGGAGACTTACTATAAATAGTAAGGCACAAAGAAGCTGGCGAAAACGAGGAAAAAGTGACTAAGTCTGGAACTTCATCCTGTAGCTACCTAAAAATGCGCCCAGATTGGTGAAGAAGCATGGAGAAAATTCCAAGTATGAAACTTCGTCCACCTCATTGGCTAAAATGCACCCATGCTTGGAAAGTCAAGGAAAGTCAAAGAACTTCATCCTGTAGCTATGCTAAAATGTGCCCACCTTGAGAGTTTGGATGTTTAAAAATGGCTAAGTTAAAAATTCGTCCTCCTCACCCCTCCAAATACGCCCATACAAGAGTAAGATTGATAAAGTCAAGGAAAGTCAAAGAAGTTCGTCCTACACACAACAAAATGCGCCCACCTTGGGAGTTGATAGCAAATTTTTTTTCTAAGTGTTGAAGTTATCCTCCACCACCCCCTAAATGCGCCCATCCTGCACATAGGTGGAAATGTGCCCAAAAGGAAAGAAGTCAAAGGAAGTCAACAAAGTTTATCCTTCTCCCTATGCAAAATGCGCCCAAAAGAGGTCATGTAAGGACAAAACAAAGAAGTTGTAGAGTCACATGCAAGGCGTCGTAAGTTTCATCCACCGCATATGCCTAAATGCGCCCAAGAAGGATGGCAAGTCAACAAGTCAACAAAGTTCGTCCTCCTTACATGCCTAAATGTGCCCAAATGGGGCCAAGTGAAGACAAAAACGGGGAAGTCCAAGAGTCATCCTTCATGCATGCCAAAATGCGCCCAAGTTGAAGAGAGTAAAAGTGAATGTAGGGTGAATAAAATGCTAGGCGTGGTTTTATCCTTCACCAAGTATGCTATGCGCCTAGGGTGGTGAAGTGAAAACAAGGTAGTAAAGCGTTGAAAGTGCTAAGTGTTGAAGATTTTTTTTCAAAAACAGATGAATATCCTTCACCAAGTCAGATATGCGCCCAAGGTGTTGATGAATATTGCTAAGGCGTTGGAAATTTTATGGAAAATAAAATGCAAGGTGGTGAGTAAAAATAAAATATGCTAGGCGCCCTCATGAAAATTTTCCAAGTGAAGTTGATAATTTTTCTTGCAGGTAAGATGGATGAAGTTGAATAAAATTTTCCAAGGCATAATTTTCAAAGTGATTCAATTTTTTATTTATTTTATTTTCTAAGGCAAAGTATTTTCTTCCTTAGAAAATACACCTAGAATTGGAGGTGATGAAAATTCTTCTTGGAGCACGGGCAAATTTTCCAGTGACAAAGTTAGGATATTGGCATTGTAGGATGAATTTAAAAATTTCTCAAGTCAGAGCAACAGGATGTTCGCAGAGATGTGAAGAACGGGATTGAAATTGATTGAATAATATTTTTCTAAGGTTTAAAATTTTAAAAATTAAATGAACCCGTTCGTTGTGTACCCATGGATTCATCACGTTTTAGAGAAAAAAAATTTCTGGGTACTGGACGTTTGTGATGAGGGATGGATTTCCATGTCTTCCGCACTTCGCCGAGGCCTTTAGCATGAGGAATTTGATCGGTGCTCAAGTTGTGAAATTTAAAATCTTCTAAGGCAAATTTGAATAAAATGATTTTTGAAAGGAAAATGCTTCGAACAATGAATTCGAAATGAGTTGCCTAGATAATTTTGATTGAGTTCTTCGCAGATGAATTTTCCAGAGCCGAAGAGAAGTAAAATTCGAATTCAAGTGACAAAGCTCCAGCTGGTGAATTAAAAGATGAATTTAAATTAAAATTTTCGAAAGTGAATTTGAAATGTGGCAGTCAAAGTTGAACTTCTAAAAGGTTGAGATTCTCAGACAAGTGTCGAAAATGCTAGAGAGGGAAATTCAAATGAAGTAGTGGAAATTTAATTCACTGGCTAAACTTAGCCTCTTCTAGAAATCGATTTGCTATAAGAGTTGAGAAGTTTTTCAGTTCTCCTCACTAGTTGAGAGAATTCAATTTTGTTATAAGGCTGAAGCTGAGTTGAGTGTGAAGCTGAAAGTTGCTAAGGCTGCAAGTGTTGAAAAGTTCGAATTTTTGAAGCTTGAGAAGTTCGAAATTTTGCTGAGGCTGAAGTGTTGCTGAGACTCGATTTGAAGCTGAGAAGGACGACTTGAATTTTTTGCTGAAGTTCAAATCTGAAGTAAATGATTGCTGAAGGAGTACGAATTTTCAAAGAGTGAGGTTACTAAAATCTGAAGTTGCTTAGGAGGTGCGCACCTACTAAGTCTGAAATTTGTTGAAAGTGCGAACTTGCTGATTTGAAGTTGTTGAGTGTGAAGTGAAGTTGCTAAAGCTTGTTTAGAAATTTTCTAAGTGATTGAAGCTCAAATTTGTTGAAGAAGAAGTTGAGGTTTGCAAACGAGAAATGATAGTGCAACTTCTTGAAGTCGACTGGCAGCCCTGCAAAGTATTTTATTTATTTTTCTAAGTTAATTTGCTGATGAATGTTTATTGTCCTGCAGATGGCTGAGGCAAGGGCGACTGGCAAAGACAACAATGGTGCATCCAAGCAAGCAGTTATAAAGAAGCCGAGCAAGACATTTATGCTGGAGTCAAAGTTTACTTCAAAATTGGGCAAGCTGGCTGATACGAACTTGGGCTCCGTCAACCTAGAAACTTTCAAGAACAAAATGCTGGGGATTGGTAGTCATCGACCTTCGACCACTTCGCACAACATTGTTTGAAACAAATTATATGCAGCTCTGGCTTCCCTCTCGCCATTCAGTGTTCGGAGCTGATGATGGAGTTCGCCAACTGTTATGAGAAAGATCACAGGTCAATCATGTCACCAGATGGACAAGTGCTCGCCAACCTCACTCCTGCTGCCATTGGTGAGGCCTTTGGAATTCCAGTGCACAGGGAATATGATTGAAAAGTCCAGAGAGTGAGCTGAGCGAATGTATGCTTCTGCATTTGAGAGATGCACGAAGACGATCAATACTCACTGGATGAGCAATCCCAAGCCTTCTCGTACGAAGCTGTCGAGGCAAATCATAGCAGATGACTTGAAGCAGGAATATTGTGATCTCATTATGATGCTGAGTCGAGTTGGAGGCTGCCCGCAGTCATTTATTTTTGAGCCATGGATGTTCTACTACATCAACCTCGTGCTGGAAGGGAAAGACTACGTCAATTGGGCTGAGGTGATCAATGACAATTTGCATGAGCAACTCCTAAGCCTGAGAAGAACGAAGATGTTCTATATGAGCTCTTACATCATCTACATGCTGGCCCGTATGACGAGGTATAGAGGAATTTCATACAAGGAGCCTATTGGTTGTGGCTCTCACCAGTTTAAAATTCATGAGGCTTGTCTGCAGTTGCATTTGACAAGTACCACCTATTACAAGCGTGTCAATGACGCCTTCACCATGCACATCACAAGATTGCTTCAGGAGTGGATGCATCACATGATTTTGAGAGAAGCCCAGGAATTGATTGAGAGGTATGGGTGCTGGTTTATACATTTTCCAAAGTTTTCTTACATAAGGCTGCAAGGTTTTTCATCATACCTGTATAGGTTGCCTAAGTACCCAACCAATAGAATTTTAATGTTAGAGATATCTAGGCAATTGGTTGCTTACGATAAGATTTAGAAGAAAAAGAAGGGAGGTGTTGACTTCCCAATTGTCATGGGCAATTCAGATGAAGTGTGTCTTTCATTACAGGTAGCTAGAGAAGCTGAGAGTGAGTTTCAATTCTATCACTTTTCATATCACACCAGTCGACAGCACTATGATCCGCATAACAACATCAAATGGGTACTGTCAGAGGAGTTTAAACACAAGGCAAATATTGAGGATTATTTGGCTGATACATCAGATGAGGTTGAAGTCAGGAAAAGAATGTTCTCTCGGTTGCCAATTAACATGATCAGGGAGTGTGAAGTTGTTCTGGTTCTAGACCAGGTGAATGAGGATATGGACATTGTCCATCCAGATTATGCAGCAGTAAGAGATACTCCACTTCCACTCCCGGATTGGTCAGAACTAGAGGTTGCTGACTTGGATACACTTTCTATTCCGATCCTGACATTTACCAGAGCATGGGTTGATAGGCGTGTGAGCAGGTTGAAGAGTAGGTCGATTGCTTTGACTTACAATTTGATGGGAGATCACAGGACACCCACCATCGGCAGGAAGAAACAAATCACACGAGGTTCAGAATCCAGAAGGAAGGAGCCAGCTTGGTAGGAGCCCGTTCAGCTGGAGCCTCCAAGAGTTGTAGTTGAATCACCCGCACCATTGGAGACACGTTCTCCAAGTATACAAGAGGTTTCTTTATTTGCTGATCAAAGAAATGCATTGAATCAGGTGCAAGCAGTACAGGAGAATAATCAGCCACCACAAAGAGAATCAGTTGGCCAGAGCATCAATGCACCTGCTAGAGTTGATCAGCAAGATGATGAGGGGACTACTACTGACCCTTAGTTTCAGCAGGAATTAGAGACGACTTTGGAGGATGATGATGATATAGTCTCAGGAGATACTCAGCCACTTGAGGACGATGAACCTCACTAGAACGATGTAGAAGTTGAACAGGTTTGAGAAGTAGAGGCACAAGAGCAACAACCATTTGACATACAGTATACAGTACCTGATTGGCTCATGGATAGGATGAGAAGAAGCCCTAGCGAAGAGATTGATCCAGCGGTTGAAATGGAAGAGTTTTTGAACAGGATCAATGCACCTCCACAGAAGAAGAAAGCACGAAAGTTTTCAAAGATATCAATTGATGAGGATGGTTCCTGTACCCTTCATGTAGTCGTGCCATAGGTTGATTGTGACCGAGATGAAGCAGTACCAGAAAATTACGTGGTCACAACTTTGGAGTTAGGACGCCCCACAGGTGCACAGGTTGTAGAAGAATGTGATAACTCCTACCTTGCCCTCAAGGACAAATTATTCAAGAAGGAAGGAAAGTACAAGAAGTTGAAACGAGAGCACAAGGCTTTGATTGGATATGTGCAACAGTTGTCTCGTTCTCATGGGCAGGAGTTTCTAGTGATAGAGCTTCCAACAAAGATACCTAGAGAGTCAATCAGTGGCTTGTTGGAGTTAGGGAAGATGGCACAGGAGGCCGACAAGTGGGTCACGGGAGTTCGTGTTGAGAGAGAAGTTCATGGAAGACCTTGCTCTTGCTTTTCAGCAGGCTTCTAGTATTTTGGCACGAATGGAGGCAGTTGATCAGGCTTGGGGAGATGCTTCTGTTTATCAGAGCAAAGTAATTCAGCGTCCTGAGGCATTGAGGCATGTTCCTTTGTGATTGCTGATTTATGGAGGGGTCATTCAGGAGAATGACAAGTATGACTTTTCTAGATGGTATTCTTCAGCAATCATGGGATGTGGTTTCTTCGACGCAGCACAGGCAGATTCAACTAGAATACAGAAGGCTATGGCCAATATCATTGATGGAGTCCAGAATACTTTTGAGGCCATATTTGCTAGGTGGTTGAATCCAGATGAGGTGAATATTAATAATTTGAGGGGTAGGTTGGTGCCTTTCTTTTTAGAGGTGAAGACCTTTGTACAAGATGATTTTGAGAACACTTCTTCTTTCTCCACCTTGATCCAGAGCACATAGGATTCCTTGGTTGGTTGGAGAAAATCTTGTGCAAGGCATGAGCCATCAGTCACGGTGTTAGAGTTCCAGCTTGATTGCATTCCACCTATTTCAGTTCGGGAGGTTGAGGTTGTACTTGATAGGTTCATTGAGTTTGCAACCAGGGAGAAGGAGAACGGGAATGCACTACTGGATGATGATCTTCTAGAGGACTGATTGTGGGCATTAATTGCCTTTACTATTTTTGGGAGTGAGTGGGAATCTTTGCTCATTTATTGCACCACTCCCCATTCTGGTAGTTTTTAGGGTTAGGGCTGAGGTGGCTTAATCTTAGCCACTCTTTTGATTGTAATCTTAGCCGTCCATTGGACTGGGCTACCTATAAAAGGGGGAGTCCCCCTCATTTGTAATACATTAGACTAGCATTAGATTTGGAGATCAGACTAGAGAGTAGAGCAGAGTAGACATTTTGCTTGATAGTTTAGCATAGTGTGGAGAAGAAAGAAAGTTTTCCCGTTGAAAAATTTTGTGGAGATTGTTGTGTAAAACTTTCATGATAATAGATCTTTTCATTGATGGTGGAATTCGTTTTTGTCATGGATAGCTAGCAAGGTCTCTTCATCCTTTTGGATCCAAGTAGCATAAAGTAGTATAATTTTCATTTCATGCAAGTAGTTTACTTTGGATGTGTGGTGTTTTATTGAGGTAGCTTCATTTCATTCCATACCACTAGCAGCTTGTTGATGATAAGTTCGCCTTGCATGGTCCACTGGAGATTATCTTGAGTTTAACTTCGATTGTGATTTGTATACTTATATGCATCGTCCTGATGGTATATGTGTGTTAAATTATAATTTGAATATCTTTTGCTATCCCTTTGAAGATTGCACTAATTTTGCTGAAGCTATCCGACGTGAGGCTAGGTGAAATTCGGTCGAAGTCTACTGAAATCAAGCTCCACATATCTTGCATTTAGAATAGAAAACAAGTTTCTTAGGCCCTATACTCATTTACTTTCCGCACATTTCTGGTTAGCTTTAGGAAAACATACTTATTGCCAAATCATCCGCATTGCATAAATCCCCTTCAAATCACCCATCTACTGTTAACTGCAAGAAACCTGAACAATTGTGTAAGTCCCCTCGTGAAAACAACAATTCACATCAAACCAACTGAGGGTATTCTAAGTATTTCAAAACCTTGGAGTTGAATGTGCAAACTTTCTTGCAATCTTAGCGCACATAATACTTTGATCAAGAGAGAACGGAGTAGCCTTCAGAGACTATTTTGTTATGCTAATTGGTGCGGTCATAAAAATCACATCAACACTTCCCTAGGTAACCCTTAAGCTCATAAATAACCTAATTTTCTTTCCAGAAACTCCATCATATCCTATGGATATTCCTATCCTTGGTATAGGCTTTCCTAGTCCACGAGTTAACTCTACATAGGCAAGCCACTCAATATAAAAGACAATCTAGTTCCAAGTATAACTTTATAATCTAGAGAGTAGCTATACAAGCTTCTTCTATTCATAGACTAATTAATTTATGAATAATTAATCATAAATGACCGACTCTAATTAGTATTATATCATACTAATAAGTGGTTCTCATCAAGAGAATAGCCACATCAATGATTGACCTCAATTGAAGCAAAAACATAGCAATAGATGCTTCCCTTTGAGAGTGTAACCCTTTTAATTAAAGAGCTATTCAAATTAGAGTCTTGTCAACAATGTGACTTCATTTCAAGAGTGTAAAGTAATTAACCAAGTAGCTACTTTAAACAAATTAGGTAATCCCACCTACGTTTCCATATAGAATTCCATAAACTGGAGTGATTTACAAAACCTCATGGGCAAGTCTCAAACTCAATATTCCCTCCCCAATCCTAGGATCGTTGGGGTAGACACTAGCTATCCTAGTTAAATCAATAACCTAGCCAAGAGTAACACATTAGCTACTCATGTTCAATCATATCTAGTATATAATACTTATGATTAACACCAATCTCCAAATTTGGAGTACATACAAGCACATCATAAAAGAGTGATAGAAGCTTCCAATTCCTTTACAAGCAATACTACTTTCCCTAAATGCAAGTACTCATAATATACAATTCAAAGCAATCACGAAGAACAATCTTTCAAAACTAAAATAATAAAGAAGAAATATCCTCATGCCTATTTTCGCAAGGTAGCTCTCCCAAACAACTAGCTTGAATGTAACTTCTCAATAGACGTCACAATAGACCTCTATGACTCAAGTTGATTAAATATTTAACTCAAATACTACTCTTTCCCAACTGTAACATAACTCTCTCTCTCTCAAATATAACTCAGTAGACTGACAATAATGCAGAGTGAAATGCTAGTAGAATGCATCCTCAACAAATGAGTTTGCTCTGCTATTTATATAGCAGCAATGAGACCTCACATCCTTAAGTTTAGGCATGGATATTGATAGCAATTGCCATGCACAACCTACTCACATGACTTAGCATAAAGGTGGCACAAATATAAGAACTTACTCAGTAGTTCACAACTATAGATCGACCTTGTTGATTGACAGTAGTATGAGACTCAAATCAGCACATGATTGATATGTTGTAATTCAAGTTACTCAAACAATAGACATCTACAACAAATAGGTTTGAGACGTCACAATAGACCTATATCATTCAAGTGGATGAAATACTTCACTAAAATACTATTCTTTCTCAACTGTAACAAAAACCTCTCTCTCAAATATAACTGAGTAAACTGACAATAATGCAGAGTGAAATGCTAGTAGAATGCATCTTCAACAAATGAGTTTGCTCTGCTATTTATACAACAACAATGACATCTCACATCCTTAAGTTTAGGCATGGATATTGACAACAATTGCCATGCACAATCTACTCACTTGACTTAGCATGAAGGTGACACAAATAGAAGAACTTAACAATTCATAGCTACGGATAGACCTTGTTGATTGACAGTTGTATGAGACTTATTCAAATCAGCACATGATTAATATGGTGTAATTTGAATTACTCAAACAATAGACATCTACAACAAATAGGTTTCCAAAGGTGGCAGAGATACAAGTGATAACTCAGCTAGAACATGACATATCGAGCTCTATAAGGTTGATCATTTCAAAGGCACATGTGGTAAATAAGTGTTTGAAAGCAACGAAAACACCATTGACTTCAATGGTTATGCAAGGTGACACCAAGTTTCCATTATTTCCTACACTCCTACTATTTATGCACAACTTACGTGTTTTACCAAAGACCTGGTCTAAGATAATGCATTTATCACAAGCGCACGAATTGCCCTTCGTTTTCCTTTTCATTTGGACTTCGCAAGAATTATGAATCGGTTAAAGTATACCTGATGAATATGAATCAGTTAAAGTATACCTGATGAATCAAGAATCGGTTAAAGTTTCTCCTCTTAACAACACTTCGAGTATAGATTCACCCTTGGTTTCTTTATCTTTTCTCACTAGAAATTCCCCCAACTGAAATCAAATTCGTAATTTTTAGGAAGAAAATCATTATTTACATTCTACAGCTTCATTGTAGCTAGAACAAAACAAACTAATTTATACAATTGTTTATTTAAATTATTTTATTTATTTCCATTTTAGGCAACTCATAAACTAGGCATAGTAAGAAATAAGCACATGCTTAGATTTTGAAAACTCTGTTATATTTACAATAATAAGAGAAGCAACACTAATAAAGAAATCTACCTCTATTGCTGACTTTTTGCACAAATTGAATCAATAGGCGGACGATCGACACCGAAGTTGTGGTCACTGATTTAGAGTCTTTTCAAATTACAAAACCAATGCCTTCATATATCTTTGTTGGAAAATATACTTTTCTTGAACTGAAATAAATTTTGCTAAATTAAAATTGCATTTCTCCAATGCAATGTACACATATTTACTGTCTTCTGCTTGGCTGTAATACTTAATAATATTCTCATGAGAATCTAATTTGCCTAAGTTATCAATTTCTCGATCAGTTGTCTCAGAATATTTCTTTTCAACACATTTGAGAGCAACATTATCTCTCATCTCATAACTTCCTTGATATATGATTGTGCCATTCTTCCTTTTAACAATCTCTTCTATAAGAATAAAATTATGTCTTCTGAACAATTGAGTATTCTTCCATATTATAAAACCAGCGAAGATACATGAAAACAATATGTTGAAATAAAATCGCCATGTGATGTCATCTCCATTATTTTCACAACTAAGAAAAATGAAGTACTAAGTTGCTAGATGATAAGTCATGGTGCTCTGTAGACTTTTTGAAATTATCTATAAAAAAAATACAATAAATCAATGAATACAAAATGAGTGCTATTTATATGTCATATACATTTTGTAAATATAGAAAAAGATATTTTAATACATAATGTTTAAAATTCTTATTATATGTAATAAAACTCTAACTTCCCTCTCAAATATATGTAATCAAATTTTAACTTTCTCTCTAAAAAATATGTAATGAATTTGATGCTTATTATGAACATTGTATCAATTTCATACTATTAAAATATGGTACGAAATTATAAAACTTTATATTGATGGTTTATACACTACCATATTCCAACATAACACAATTTATTTAGCTACATATTAAAATAAAACTAATCAAAATAGAAAAAAAAGTTTAAACTTTAAAATGGCTGATGTGTCGTTGTGATAGAATTTAATGGTGTCAATAAGTACTAGAAGTATGCAAGAATACAAGTAGAAATAGAAATTTATACTACTAATATTTACAAAATTATACACGAAAAACATAATTTCAAGCCTATTGCAAAATAATTGAGTTAATTAGCCTATTGCAAGATAGTTGAGTTAATTAGCCAAGATAATGTTATTCTTATATTATTTTTATTATTTTAGCTAATGCACTTAATAATATTTTAGCATGGAAGTTATAGATCATAGGTTCTTAGAGATTTTTTTGGCTATATATGTGTTGTTAATTACATGAACTTATTCTTCTTAGACATATATAGCCAAAAAAATTCTAAGAACCTATAATCTATAACTTCCATGCTAAAATATTGTTAAATGCTTTAGCTATAATAATAAGAATAAGATTATCTTGGCTAATTACTCAACTATCTATATTGCAATAGGCCAGTCTATTACAACGTATTTAAATTTATACTTGAAATTATGTTTTTTCTTGTATAATTATGTGAATATTATTAGTATAAATTTCTATTACTGCTTGTATTCTTGCATGCTTCTAGTACTCATTGACACCATTAAATTCTATCACAATGACACATCAACGATTTTAGAGTTAACTTTTTTCCTATTTTGATGAGTTTTATTTTAATATGTAGCTAAACAAATTGTGTTATGTTGATATATGGTAGTGTATAAACTTTTATAATTTTGTACCATATTTTAATAATATAAAATTGATACAATTGTTCTTATTAAGTATCAAATTCATTACATATTTTTGAAAGAGGAAGTTAGAGTTTGATTACATATATTTGAGTGGAAAAGTTAGAGTTTTATTAAATATAATAAGAATTTTAAACATTATGTATTGAAATATATTTTTATATATTTACAAAATGTTCATGAAATATAGATAGCACTTATTTTCTATTAATTGATTTATTCTATTTTTTCTTGTACATAATTTCAAATTGTCTACAGAGGTCCATGACTTATCATTTAACAGCTCAGTACTTAATTTTTCTTAGTTGTGAACATAATGGAGATGACAATACGTGGCTATTTTAGTTCAACATCTTGTTTTCATGTATCTTGGTTGGTTTTATAATATGGAAGAATAAAATATTGTTTAAAAGACATAATTTTACTTTTATGGAAGAGATTGTTAAAAGAAAGAATGACACAATCATATATCAAGGAAATTATGAGAGGAGAGATAATGTTTCTCAAATGTGTTGAAAAAAAGTATTTTGAGACAGTTGATCGAGAAATTGATAACTTAAGCAAATTAGATTCTCATGAGAATATTATTAAGTTTACGGTCACATAGAAGACAGTAAATATGTGTATATTGCATTGAAAAAATGCAATTTTAATCTAGTAAAATTTATTTCAGTTCAAGAAAGATATATTTTCCAATAAAAAAACATTGAAAGTGAAGTAAAAGATGAGTTCCATCAAAGATTTATGTCAGCAAGAAGGAATAAAAGTATTGACTACGAAAAGGATTCCCATGGATCGAACTTTGAATCTACTATGGTTAGTTATAATATTATTGATGTTTTTTATAATTATTGTATGATTTGTCTTTATGTTTGGTAATATATTGAACTTTTTCTTCTTGTTTATTTCTACAATGATTTTTAACTTTTTTTGCTTTCAATTAAAAGACACTAATGGAATATCTTTTGATGTAGGGAAATCATAGAAGGTTTTTTTTCACATTCACGGAGAAAAAAATATTTATAGAGATTTGACATGTGAATATTTTGTGAAGTTTGAAAGTGATAATCTATGTGCGAAAAATTTAACTTCAATATCAGTAGCCAAATTCAACGAGATAAAAACTTCAATTATAATAATATTGGTAAGTTCATTCATTTCTATATAATTTTTATTTTAAAAATTTATTGGACAATTGAATTATGTAGCTCAATTTTTTTTTTAAATAACACAAAAATTAGAGCAATTCAATGATTAGGTAAAATACATTTTACAATATGCTAAGTTTTCAATTTTATTCTACTTATCAAATTCTCTTTTATTTGTCTCCTCCATATCTCTATTCTTTACTCCCCATGCCCCCTCCTCTTATTCTATGATTATCAATTGTTCTTACTAAGAGCTCAATTTAAATTCATTTTCTGGCTATGCCACCCCCTAATATTGTTCTTACTAAGAGCTGAATTTAAATTCACTTTCTGGCTATGCACCCCTTAATCTCTTTTTAATTTTTTTGTACTATTTTACCAGCGGTTGTCTTCTACTTGGCATCGTAGATCATCTTCCTCTAGGCAACTTCTTTTCCCTTGCCCTTCTCTCTACAACCGTGTGCTTTTATATTCATTTTTTCTTTTTCTTCATATCTCTCAAGACTAACCATTAATTGATTTTTTTAATCTACTACCATTTATTTATGGTGTGACCCGCTCTCTTCCTTGTCAATTATTAAATTTGCATCCTTTTTTTTTACTGACTGGGCACCACACACCCATCTATTTCCCCTCAAAAAGTGTTAACAACTCTTCTTTAAATCTGTATCTTTTTTGTGTTGTTTAAACATGAATAAATCAATTTCTAAAATTGTTAATTATTAAAAGAAAATGAGTTTTGAAGTTGAAAGATTGTTTCTTTTAGCTCTATTATTTTTGTATTTTACTCCAACAATAGCATCCTAGTCTACCCACATTCATTCAAAAATTAAACATTTATTTACTTCATTTTATCTGCATTATTTTTTGAGGCATCTATTTTTCACTTCTAAAACCTTTTGTCCTTTTTGAATGTTATATGAAAATAAAAGAGAATAAATAGTAGCCTAAATAAGCTATATACTTTGTGATGCCTAGCAACAAATGCACAGTCAAATTGGTGCAAGTATGTGGAGAACAAAGAGAAATATATGTTGTTTTATTTCATGAAGCTAAAAAATTGATTTTATACATAAATTTTATGATTTATTTGATGCTCAATCTTTTTGTTTTCCTCAATGTTGGCCAATATATGTTGTTTTACTTCATGAATCTCCTCATAAATTGATGTTTCTCTAATGTCTAAAAGGTATCCAAAATTATTTGTTTGTTTTAAAAACAGAGAGAAATATGTTCCCTGATCCTTCCAAAATGTTTTTCACATTTTCAAAGTATATCAATGAACACTTTGTAAACGAATTCTTGCTCAGCTCTCATGAATTTCTAAAATAATTGTTTTTATTAAAAAAAAAAATAACTAAAAGAGGGGTAAAAATTTATTCAAAAGAAAATAGAGCAATACAAAGCAATTGACGAAAATCATATATAAAATTTCTCATTCTAAAACAATTATGTTGTTCACTTTTTAATGAAGGCATTGATTTTGTAGTTTGAAAAGACTCTAAATTAGTGAGCACAACTTCGGTGGCAATCGTTTGCCGGTTGATTCAATTTGTGTAAAATGTCAACGATAGAGGTAGATTTTTTTTTTTAGTATTCACTTATGTTATTATTTTAAACACTACTACATATAGAGGGATTTTAAGACATTAATTTAAGACAAAATCTTAAGTACATATTTTATGTTTAAATTATATATTTTAATTTAAAACAATAAAATAATTTTTTTATTTCCCTCTCACATATTTATTTTTTCCTTGTGCGAAGATATCCATGGAAAGTGCAAATTTTGCACAGAGATACTATTACGGTAGGGAACGTTACCAATGAGTAGAGGTTTATAGCAAGAGGCTAAAAAGGGGTGAAGGTGCTCAATAGGCAGGTAAAGAAAAAACTAAATAAAATATAAATAAATGATAAAGGGTGAGGCAAAAATAAAGGGTTTCAATGGCTTGCTGATATCTGGCATGGCGGAAGGCAGCAGGGAATGCATTACATGCATAGGCATGGGAACACCAGTGATGGAGTAGTACTTCGTGTTGGACACAGGTAGCGACTAGGTGTGGGTGTAGTGCCAACCATGCAACAATTGCTACAACCAAGCCGACCTGGTATTTGATCCCTCCTCCTTGGCCTCCTTCACCTCAATTTCGTGCGGTTCCGCGGTGTTTCCGTTTCCTATTGGAAGAATCTATGTGAAAGCAGGTTTAGAATGTAGATAATTTTCGATGGATTGTTATATTTGTCTGGAGGGTTTGAAACAGGCAACTCAAACAAGAAATTCTTTAAAATGGATAAAACACAATTTATAAATATGAATCAAATCTGCTAAATTTTTCTTTTCAGGTCATGAAAGTATATGCAATCAATGTTTAATTACGACTGGTTGCATTTTTTCTCTATCTTACGGCTCGTGGGGTTTAAGCTGGGCTTGTTGAGAATTGTATGAGCTAAAAGAAGTTGGTGTTGGAAAATTTGCATAGTCCAATACCCAGTGGTGAGGTACGCTAGCTTGAATCCTGCAATGTGTTTTTGTATGTTGCATTTTTCTTGGTTTTTTTGATTACAGATATTATGGTTTTCCAATTTTTAATGTGATGGGTACTTGGGTATGAGTTTGTATGTTTTGCATTGAAGCAAGGGCCATGTTCATGTTAACTTGCGAGTTCAATGGATTCAAAATATGCATTGCATTGAAGCAAGGCGCCCCTGTTGATTGTGGCCTGCAAGCCTAATGGATAGATTATTCATTGGCATTCTAATTCAATTTCAACAAAACGAAATTGTTGAAATAGCATCCTAATTGTTTCGGCTGATTACATTTTTAAGTATTGATTTTATTTTATTTTATTTTAACGGGGAGGAGGTTAATCCTTAAGCCTAACCCATTGCATTGAAGCAAGGGGCCATTTGATTGGTAATTTGCAAGCCCAATGCATGGAAATTGTGTTGGCATGCTATTTAGTTTGGACAAATTAAATTGATAAAATAGTAAACTTTTTTGTTGATGATATTTTGAGATTTCTTCTCTCTTTTAAAAGTTTCATGGGATTTCATTCAGGAGAAGGAAGTTTAAGGCATTAAGCATGTATGCATTGCATTGGAGCAAGGAGTTGTTGATAATGGTTGTTTGTTAGTCCAATAACTGGTGATGACATCTTAATATAATTTATTTTGTTTTCCTTATCTTTGTACAAGATTTATATGATTTATTTTTTATTTACTTTCAAAACCACATCTTTATAACTATCTATATAGAATATAATCATATTTTCATTCCCGACATAGAAAATACCTTTACAACCACATACTATCAATTTTTTTATATACTAATATCGTTGAGTTTAAATATAATAAAATTGTAACTTAATCTATTTCTTCTTTAGTATTTATACTCAGGTCTATTTTTCCCTGTCCATTTATTCTACTGCCTTAATCCATTTTAAAGGTTGTACCCTTTATCCATTTCTTCTTGTCATACATATAATTTTTTAACTGTATCTTTATTTGTTTTTCCAGTTTATTAACTTTTCTTATATAGTTTATGACTAAATTTATATATAATGTAATTATATTTTCACACATTTATTTTTAAACATACATCTATGCAATTAGTCATATATATCTATGTAATCCACGTGTATTTCTATACACACATTTATGCATTTAAACACAAATCTGTAATCCATACTTGTATTTTTATACACACATTTATACATTTGAATTTTGAACACATCTTTATCCATTTTTCTAAATACCTTTCTTTAATCATATTTACTCTTATTTATTCATTTATTTACATATTTTCGACACATCTATTTCTGCATATACATCTATGCGACTATATAAATCTTTAATAACCGTGTTTATAATAATTGGAACTTTGTTCATTTTGTGGGACACATTTATTTATGCATACACATCTATGCGACTATATATATATTTAATAACCGTGTTTATAATACTTGGATCTTTGTTCATTTTGTTCGGGCACATTTATTTCTATAAGTATATACATTTATGCATACATCTATGTATCTATGTGACTATTTATTTCTACACTTGTGTATTGATATTTTCAAAATGTTGTTCTCTTCGAAGCGTGTCTTTATCATCTCCATTTCAACTAATTTTAGTGGACCAAGGATCTTAATTTGATTGAGTTTTTCGGTAAACTGCTCGTATGAAGAGATCCTATCCACCATTGTTTTCTCCAATGTTGAAATATCATCCTTCATTTCACGTGCTTTGGTCAACAAAGCATACAACCTATTAATTACAAATAAACCTTGTCGAGAAACTCAGTCAATCCAATTTTTTGTATTTTTTCCATTTGCAATTAGCTGATCTAGTCACCTTTGCTGCTCATTGGATAGAAAAATTTGCAGTACAAATCTTGTAAGGCTTGAAATGGGTTGAAGTAGGTGAGAAATGCACCCTTGGAGCTGCTTAATCTCTGCTTTTAATGCTGCCTTGTCCTCGCCAGCTTTGAGGATTCTTTGTTTGAGGTTTCCATTGACTTCCTATGAAGATTAACATCACTTTGCAATGTTCATGATCCCAAATCAGTCTCCATTATCTAAAAATTTGCTTGCTCAATATGTCTCAAATCCTTGATAACCAAATGACCTTTCATGCTCTTCTTCACTTGAGACTGCTTCATTGGTTGTATGTGCTATGATTCAGAAAGAATAGAGGTAGGTGCAGAAAAGTTAATCCAATAGAAGGCACAAGCTTCCTATTGTTGGTTATTTTAGATATCACACTCTGACACTTCTCTTTCTTGGTCTTGACTTCCAAGAGGACTAGGAGAAGGAATAGTAATAATTGGAATGGGAGTAACTAAAAGTGAAAGACTTTGATTGCTGAGGGAGAGAGGCAATGAGAGGTAAAATAAAAGATGTCTCATGTATGGTTTTCGAGACAACTTCCATGGGTGTGGGTGAAGAATGATCTTGGAAGAAATCTTAGGAGGAGAAATAGGAAGAGAGCTAGGAGAAGTTGAAATCAGAATAGTTGACACAATCTAAGGTTTGGGGTTAAGTAGAAGATGAGGAGATCTCACGCTCTTCGTGGTGGCCATTTTGAACTTATAAATCCTTGGACACATATCTAAATACAAGGAGCTTTAGAATATTCCCCCTATTCTTCCTTGTTTGTTGTTTTGTTGTCAACAATCTCTAAACCTCTAATTGTATAAAGAAGAAAATGAAGGCATCATATTTGTTGGCATGGACTCTAATATGCTAGCTGATTTTTTATTTTTATCATTTTATGATTTTGAAGCTCTTTTAGAAATCTTATCCATGAATAGCTTTGATGCCGATGTATCTGTTGAAGTCTTGAATAGAGATGCTTTCCTTAAGAGACCAATCTGCATAGGGAAAAAGTTGTTGATCTATATTTGATGCTACAAACTTAGGAGATAAACTTCAGCCTCTGAAGTTGAAAGATCCTTTGGTATTTCAGGTATCTCCTCAGGTACAAAATTGAGTAATTGCTTTATAGTCAAATGGCTATAATCACTTCTCACTTCATACTCTTCTCTAGAATTGGCCCAATAATTCTCAATGTGAGATAGATATTTGAATCTAAGTCCCACTCTCTCATATATGAAACCCTTAGGATCATATAAGTGGTTTTTGTAGAAAATTTTCATGTTAGATATAGCCATCTCTCTGCCCATATACTTAGAATCTATGGCTGATTTGCATTTGTAAATACTGAGTTGGATTGAAAAACCAACTCCTACCTTGTACTATCCCCTTTAGAACGGATCTATTTTGTCTTACAAATTTTCATCATGACTGCCTACAACATGGGATATTTGGGAAGCATGTAAGGGAATGGATAAAAACCACAATCTCTTATACGTGGGAAAGTCAAAAACTCTATGTACCAATCTGTCCATTTTGTGATGGGTGCCCCAGATTTTTCTGAGATCATAATAAGCAATTGATCATTCAGTCTTACACCGAATGCATGAGGACTTCATCATTCACCCTATGATAGTCTTGCACCCATATGCAAATTTTCCATATCATGTCAAGTTTACAATTACAATCTCAAGTCTTTCCATATCTGCATTCATGTATCAAAGTTGTCTTGTCTCTGTCATATTTTTTGTCATTTTTTCAGTGTTTTGGCAAAAACAATGACGATAGAGATAATGGAGATCATCAAAGGCTTTTAAGATTGTCATTCAAATTCCATAAAATCATCATAAAATCAAGAAAGAAATGAAGATTTGAGTTGTGAGTCAACAAATTGTATGGGAAACATTCATGATTTATAAACTTTCAAAACAAGGATACAACTATACATATGGAGGGACATGTTTTTGTCACTTTTTATCATGTCTTGCTAGGAATAATGACAAGAGAGATAATGTAGGTTCATTAGAGGCTTTTAAGATTGTCATTCAAATATGGCAAATTCATCATAGAATGAAGTGAAATATGCACACCTACAATAAATAGTGTGTTTGATTGTGTATGGACTTTGAAATCAAAAACCAAATACCTTGCATTTTCATGGTTGTTTGCACACTTGCAACTTTCAAGTGCATAAGTGAAGTCAAATGCTCAAGGGTTCACAGAAAGGCTTGTTGGAGTGTGCCTATGAGTGCAAATTTTAAGTCAACAAGAAAACTGTACATATTGGTGTCTTAGGGTAGTATTTACACTCCAAAACCAGTTGGACACATGTTAGAGGTGTTTCAATCACTTTGACTTTGGAAAACAAAAGTCTTGTTGAGCTCACATTTATCTCCTTTGGACACTTTCTTCTTTGTTGAGTTTTAGTATTTGAATCTACTATGCCCATGCTGCAATGTCTCTGAGAAATGCTTAGGTTTTAGATACTTCCCTAAATGGTGCACTTCATGCACATTAGGCATCTTTTTGATTAAATTAAAAACCTTGACAAAAATGATCGTGGCATGCACTTGAGGAAGATGGGCCACTTTTTATTGTGTTTGCATTTTGTCAAAAAGGTGTTATTACATGTGCTTGGGGCATAAGTGGATGCCATTTTATGTTTTTTGATCACAACCCATTATGGAACATGCTTTTCATGATTTGTGCTATTTTTGACTTAATGAAACAACATTCTTGTGAAAGTAATCCAACATGAAAAATAACAAATTTTGAAATCTAGGCCACACAACTAACTTTTTAGCAACCAAGGTTCAAAATCAGTAGTATGAGTTAGAAACAAGTAATGAGTACACAACAAGACTTGGTTGATGAGAAACTACATAATATCTATTAGTAAGCTATATATGAAAGATATGAAGATTCCAATAATATGGAGCCTAGCATAATACTTAAGCATTAAAGGTAAAGGATAAATCTAAGAAGGTGAATGCATAACTGCATCAAGAAACTTAATGCCTTATCTATACCTCACAAAAGCAAAGGAAGATGTTCTTATTGATTCTTTGACCATTGAATATCCAAACAAGAAGGATCAAAGTTTAATGTCTCAAAACTGATATATATTTGAGATTTTTGCGAATGTTTGATGAAATGCAAAAACCCTTTGACATTTTGATCATCCAAATCCCAATGTGGGAAAGGTGAGAACATATGGTAATTGGGACAATAACTAATTTGTGGCAAGCAATACAGTTCTACAACGTATGTAGTGCAGAAAATAAGATAGTGTCTTGGCGGCATAGCCATCTAGATTTACATTATCAAGCTATATGGTGGAGAACCACATATTTGATTGATTAAGCAATGAAATATTCATCTAATTGAATTTTAGGAATTTTGTCAGACAATTGACCAACAATTTGAAAGTAGACATTGTTAGAATAAATTATATTCTTATACATATTAATGGTCATTGTCATGTATTTAATAGATTAGATATTTTCTATCTGTTAGGTTAGATATTTTCTGTCAGTAGGTAGATATTTAATATCTACAGTGCTTTATGCACTCTATAAATTGTAACCTCTCTTTTTATGTTAATACAAGAAGTTTTTTACCATTTCATGGTATCAAAGCCTAGGGCAAATTTTTTTTGAAAATTTTGTAATACTACTTTTAGTGAAAATTTTCGGAACTGTTTCTGTCAAAAACTCTAGCTGCCTTTCTGTGTGACACTCGCGTGATTTCTCAGTATCAAAACACGTTTCTCAGCTGGTCGCTTTTTTTTCGAACAGAAATACAGTCGCGTTTTTCTTAAGGACGCGATTTCTGTCTGCAGGGGCTGAAATCTGAAGCTGTTTTATTTTCTAGAAATCGCGTTTTCCTTCAAGGCGCGATTTTTACAGTCTTCAGGTCGCGTTTTTTCATACCAGCGTTCTAAAAATCACGTTTTTCTTTTATCCGCGTTTTTCACACGTCTTTTGAGCGCGATTTTTGGTGATTTCTAAGCTTCAACAGGTCGTTTTTGCCTGTACCAGCGACAACTAGGGTTTTTCCAACCTAGGTGCTAAGATTTCAACAGATTTCTAATATTTTTCAACTTTTCTGGTTTTCATGGTTGCCTAGGGTTTCCAGAAATTTCGACTAGGGTTTTGAACCCTCAGATCAAGTCAAAAAGTTATTTTTATTTTAGATTCCTATTGGGTTTTCCGAGATCTCAACTGGGTCATTGTCCATTTTTTCTGGGTACCTCATTTTCTGTGTCTCAAAATTTGTGCCTTAGTTTGAAGTCAATTTTTTTTTTCTGATTGCAGATTCCTTTTGGGTTTTACGAGATCTCAACTGGGTCGTCGTCCATTTTTTTTGGGTACCTCATTTTCTGTGCCTCGATATTTGTGTCTTAGTTTGAAGTCGAATTTTTTTTCTGATCGCATATTCCTTTTGGATTTTGCGAGATCTCATTTGGGTTGTCACTAAATTTTTCTGGGTACCTCGTTTTCCGTGCCTCAAAATTTGTGTTGTCAAAATTTTCTGGGTATTCTTCCATCCTTCTGGGTTTTTGTTTATCTTTTCTGGGTTTTCAGTAAAACCCCAAAATCCGTGTTCAGATTTCTGTATTTCTGTTTTCTTTGCATTATCTTGCCTTAACCAGTTTGACCGCGAGGTACGTGATGGCATCTCTCACGAACATAATGCTCGCAAGCAGCCAGAAGTTCAACGGGAAGAATTAGAACACCTGGAAGCAGCATATGTTGACGATCTTTGAATATCGTTGTCTCGATCAGGTCGTCTTGGGGCACTCACCTCGACCCACTGTACCAGAAAAGATCAGGATAAATGGGATGAACGCAACTGGGAAGCCGTCATGCTCATCAAGCTTTCCATCACTGACGATCAACTGCCACAAGTGCCGTCAGGAAAAACAGCTGCTGAGGTATGGACAACTTTGAAGGATCTTCATGAAACGTCAGATAAGAGTCGTGTGTTTTTTCTTAAGAACATGCTTTTTTCAATAATGATGGACGAGAAGCACACTACTCTTCAAGAGCATCTGACAAAGATCAAGGAGATTTGGGCCCAGTTGGAAGCCATTGGACGAAAGATGGAGGAAGAGGACATGGTCGTCATTACTCTTAAGAGTTTGCCAAAATCTTACGAGCATTTCATTGAGATGCTCAATATTACTTCAACAAATGTTGACTTGAAGTTTCCAGACTTATGTAACAAGCTTCTACAACAGGATCGTTGGAGACAGTAGTTTGGAAGCAGTGCCAGTTCGTCCTCCACAGAGCAAACATTCTCAGCCAAATCTTCTGCTAAGAACAAAGGGAAGGCTCAATCTTCTCAGCCAAAATGCTTTGGTTCTTCACAGGACAGTAAGAAGAAGAAGAACGTTCAGTGCAATTATTGCCACAAATACGATCACATCAAGGCTGATTGTCGCACTCGGATGGCTTCTGAACAAAAGAAGCAGGGAGGATCTCAATAGAAGGCACATGTCACCGAGCACACTGAGTAGAAAGAGTGCATTCTATCCGTTTATGGCCAAAAGAACTGCAGATCTAGTACATTCTTCTGCCTGGTATATCGATTCAGGAGCTTCGCGACATTTTACTCATCGTCGGGATTGGTTCACCAAATTCGAACCCTTCTCAGATTCTGTCATTTTTGGAGGAGGTGAAGAGTACACAATTGTTGGTAAGGGCACTGTCCAGATTCACTCAGGAGGAAGAAATCTACTCTTTCTCGATGTCTACTATGTTCCCGGCATGGAACATAATCTCCTCTCTGTCAGTCAAATCATGTGGCATTCTCCCCAGTTGGATGTTGTTTTCAGCTCGTCCACCTGCAACATTGTTGATAGGGAGACTCGTACAACAATTGCGATGGGACTTGAGGATCATGGTCTGTATCGACTTGCTGATTCCGGTGATTCTCAGGAGCACGCTCTCGCAACTCAAAGTACAACCATCAACAAACTTTGGCATCAGCGTTATGGGCACTTGAATGTCCACTACCTCTCTCAGTTATCTCAGGAGGGTCTTGTTGCTGGTCTACCTGAGATTCAAACTAAAAATCATGGAGTTTGCGACGCCTGTCAAGCTGGCAAGCAACATCGGACACCGTTCTCGGATGGTGATTCTTGGCGAGCCTCCAAGGTACTTCAATTGGTTCACGCTGATATATGTGGACCGATGAACACTCCTTCTGTTACTGGGTCTAGGTAATTTTTATTGTTTGTTGATGATTTCAGTCGCAAAATGTGGGTGTATTTTCTGAAACAAAAGTCAAATGCGTTTAGCACATTTCAGCAGTTCAAAGCCTTAGTTGAGAAAGAATCTGGTTCTTAGATTGTTACTCTAAGGTCAGATAATGGGGGGGAGTTTTGTTCAACTGACTTCTCTACCTTTTGTGCTGCACATGGCATTAAGCGCCAACTTACGACACCCTACACCCCTCAGCAGAATGGTGTTGTTGAACGTAGGAATCGCACCATTACTGAAATGGCTCGTTCTATGCTCGAGTACAGACATGTACCTAAGAAATACTGGGCTTAAGCAGTCTACACTGCAGTCTACCTCCTGAATCGGTCACCTACACAGGCTGTTAAAAAGATGACTCCTGAAGAAGCTTGGTCAGGATGCAAGCCTAAGGTGGGCCATCTGAAAGTCTTCGGTTCTACCGCTCATGTATGGATTCCAGACGCCAAGCGTGCCAAGTTGGACTCCAAGAGCCAGACACTTATGTTTACTGGCTACAGCGACAATCACAAAGCCTACAGGTTGGTTGACGTGGAGACAAGTCGTCTCATATTCAGCCATGATGTTGTGATTGATGAGACTACTGGTCCATTTGTTCCTACCACCAGTCCTGCGGATCAACCTAAGAAGGTTCCTGATGAGGGTGTTCGTCTTCCTCTTGGTTCCCATGATGGGAGGGCTTCAGAGCATTCTGACTCTGAAGATGAGGAGTTACTGATCATGATCTCGCACCCCTGCCTTTCCTCAGGACTCACATCCAGATGACCTTGTTCTAGAAATCCCAGGAGATGCTGTTACTCCTGTTTCAGATGTTGGCACTTCTACTCGTCGGCCTAAGTGGTGGGCCAAGACAATCGGTGATCTTCATGATGATGAACTCATTGAAGGTAGATCAACTCGTAGCAAGAGCAAGCAACAGTCCACAGTCAACTTCGCTCTTATGGCCAACATCCACAACATCTACGAGCCTCAGACGTATTTAGAGGCTAAAGGAATTCCAGAGTGGGAACAGGCTATGCAGACAGAATATCATAGTCTTCTGAAGAATCACACCTGGGTCCTTTCTGATCTTCCTCCTGGGAAGAAACCTATCAACTGCAAATGGGTTTACAAGGTCAAGTATCATGCAGATGGTACTTTGGATAAGTACAAAGCCAGATTAGTTGCTCGAGGATTCACACAGCGGGAGGGCATTGACTATGAGGAGACCTTCACTCCTACTGCCAAGATGAGCACCATTCGTCTTCTTCTCGCTATTGCAGCCCAATTTGGTTGGACAGTTCATCAGATGGATGTCAAGAGTGCCTTCCTCAATAGTGATTTGCAGGAAGAAGTCTACATGACACAGCCTCCTGGTTTCAAGGTTGCCAGCAAAGAACATCAAGTGTGTAGACTCGTGAAAGCGCTCTATGGACTGAAACAGGCTCCCCGTGCATGATACTTCAAGATTGATCAGTACTTGGTTGATCATGGTTTTCAGCGCAACCCTTCTGACAATAATCTGTATGTCAAACACTCTGGTGATGATATTCTCTTTCTTGTTGTCTATGTTGACGATTTGATCATTACTGGCAGTTCAGCACATTTGATTGCAGCAATCAAACAAGATTTGTGTTAGACTTTTGACATGACAGATTTGCGGCTTCTCCATTATTGTTTGGGTATTGAAGTTTGGCAGACCGATGGTAGCATCTTCATCTCTCAGTCAAAATATGCCAGAAGTTTGCTTGACAAATTCCGGATGCAGGACTGCAAACCTACCTCCACACCCATGGAGAAGGGGCTGAAGTTGTCAGCCAACTCTAATTCAGCTCCGGTCGATGAAACGACCTTTAGGCAACTAGTGGGCAGTCTCATCTATCTCACTGCCACTAGACCTGACATCAGTTTTGCAGTGAGCTACATCTCTCGCTTCATGACAGCTCCTAAAGTTGATCATTGGATTGCAACGAAGCGGGTGCTGAGATATGTTAAGGGCACTTCCAACTATGGCATTCTGTATGGCAGATGCAAGGATCCAAAGCTGATTGGTTATACAGACTCAGATTGGGCAGGTTCAATCGATGACAAAAAATCTACTTTTGGGTATGTATTCAGTTTGGGTACCGGTGCTGTTACATGGACCAGCAAGAAGCAACAGGCAGTAGCTCTTTCCTCGACATAAGTTGAATATTGAGGAACAGTTAAAGCAGCATGTGAGGCAGTTTGGCTTCGTAGGATGCTTTCTGACATGCACATGTCACAAGCAGGACCTCCCTTGTACACTGATAATCAAGGGGTGCTCAAACTGGCCAAAAATCCAGTCTTCCATGAACGTACCAAGCATGTTGAGCTTCATTGTCACTACATTTTCCAGCTGGTAGAAGACGGATAAGTTCAGCTGCAGTATGTTCCAACAACGGATCAAACTGCAGATATTCTCACCAAGTCTCTGAGCTCGAACAAATTTGTAAAATTCAGGGGGCAACTTGGTGTTGTTGACGGATTGACCATTAAGGGAGGGTGTTAGAATAAATTATATTCTTATACATATTAATGGTCAATGTCATGTATTTAATAGATTAGATATTTTCTATCTGTTAGGTTAGATATTTTCTGTCAGTAGGTAGATATTTAATATCTATAGTGCTTTATGCACTCTACAAATTGTAACCTCTCTTTTTATGTTAATACAAGAAGTTTTTTACCATTTCAGACATTTTTTCAAATAGTTGGTATGTAAACTGAAAACACATAAAATAAGTACTTGGATTGAGTTGATGTGCTTGAAGGATGATCAAATATGCAACCACATTTTTATATATCCATCAAATCTCCTAGTTAGAATTAAATCCTCATGAAATGGATGCCAAATCAATGCTAGTGATAACTGTTGTAGCAAATTTCAAAGTATGGTTGAAGTTGAACAATACAAACAACAAATGGAAATGACCAAAATCTCCCGAATACAATGTAAGGAATGTGCCGATTACAGTGACATACTAAAGTTTGAAGTTTAGCAGCTGATTATATCCCCAAATTAAACTCATGAGTCTTTGATAGAAGTATACAAAAATCCTAAAGCTATCCTATATTTTGCAATTAGGAATGCTACTGATTGAACCCCCTTATTAGATTAATGACAATCAATGAAAGCCTCCAATAATACTTGGAATGTGTATGGTAGTTTAAAGATTATTAACTCAACATTATGATATGATTTGATCCCTTACAAGTAAAGTGGTTTCCATAAAGTGTACAACTACTTAAAAAGATAAATTGAAATTCTCTTTTTACCTTTTACTGTCAAAGATGACAAAGCAACATCCATTCACTATTCTTAGTGACCTTTAATGCCATAATTTCATATTGTAGCATACTATGACTCAAAAATTTGCAATCACCCTTTATCATATGTACAACACATGAATTTAACATATAGTGAAGATCAAAACAAATATTTGGTATGACACATTAAGGAATTATTTTTGGCACTATCTAATGTGAAATTAATAAGCAATTCAACAGCTACAAAATGGCATGACCAAGCCAAAACAAAATATTTAACTTTGCCATAGAATATATATATAATAATATTGAATCATCTAATGATTTCAAATATCATATTTATAAAATCATGAAAGTCTAAAAAATAACCAAACTTGAAATTTGAACAAACCAACTAAATTTGGAATTTCAATATTCTTTGGCACAACTTTTGAAATCTTCATAAGTTCCTAAAATTCACCTTTCTACACATGCAATCTTTGGATGAAATCACCTCTATCAAATATGAAAGTTTTTGTCTCCAAATCTAATTCAAAAATTGAGAGGGTTTTCGTCCTCTAGCCACAAGCTGAACACATATGTTCAATCTTCAAGAAATGGGTTTTGTGGCAAACAATTGATGATTTTTCTCAAGCCTAACTCCTTTTATAATCATTTGCTTACTATGTTTAATTTACAAGAAGAAATCTCTATAATTTCTTTTTCTATTAATTTTAATATTTCAATTTCTCCCTTGGTCTACTAGCATCAAATTATGCCCTCTTTTAAAAAATACTTTAAGTTTATATTATGACTTTTAGGTACTTTCTAATTTAATAATAAAATAAAAGTTATATTTTTATAAAATGAAAGTTATTTTTTGGGCAACTTAAATTATTAAATTATTTATTTAGTCCAAAAAATAAGATATGACATAAAGCATGGGATTTATTGATAAGTTAACCCAAGCGATCCATGAGACATCACACCTTATACATGTCATCATTGCTAAGAACTTTTTAAGTATGAAAAACCTAAAATTATCATGATTCCAGGCTATGTTACTAATAAGCACCTTGGAGATCAGCTACAATTTTGGTACAGATATTGCTATAGGTACGTCTCAAGTACCCTTAATACAAATATCTCATGCCCTGTCTAGGGTTATTCTTGAATTAACAACTCTTTGCCCATACCAAGGATGCACCTAACTCTCTAAAAGAGTCATCAAGGGTATGGATAAAACAAAGATTAAATAGCAAAATAAAAAGCAATAAATAAATAAAGAATTAAAGCTAACTCAACCATTCACTCTTTTATTTCTATTCCTTGCACCCTCAACTTTCTTCAAATTAACTAACCTCACAGAAACTCTAAAATGTACTAAATAAGAACAAAAGTTGTAAACTCACCTTTCATTTCACTTACTCTACTTGCATGCTTAGGACAAGAAAAATACACTAAGAATACTTTTCGAACAATACTTCTTGACATTGCTACGTTTTTCTTTCACCACTATGAATGTTATTTTGTGTCCAAGGGATTAAAGATTGTATAGAGGATTTTTTTTTAAAAAAAAATTGTTTTATTTTATTTAAGTTACACATGTTCCAACTTGCAACTCCCATCACACAAATAATGTATTTACAAGGAAGGGGAACAATATGTTGGGATATTGAGAGAGAGCATTTCGGCTTGGATACTTTGGGTAGCTAACTTCAATTACTTGATGAAGAGGAGCAAGAGATTTATGCACAATAGCCACATACTGAAAGTACATGAAGTAGCGATATGTTTTTCCTATTACATCTGGTTCCTATGAACCAATTGCTGAAATTCCTTTGATAGATCTCTATTTTCTCTTTTCAAATCTCACAAAGCCTTCTTCTTGACTCAATGGGCCTACATTCGGGCCTTAAGAAAGATCAAATGGTCATGGGAATTGGATGTAGGTTAAAAATATTGATAGGGTGTATACAATTTGCTTAGCAGTTGTCTAGCCTTCAGAACCCTATCAAAAGTCATATCCTGCACCCGTTGCATTGATTCACCAACCAATCCACACAAATTGATAGCCTGCGCCATAAATTTGAGTGTGGGCCGTAAGGTAAGGCATAATGACTTGACCTTATCCTAGTATGATACATGTAGTTCTTTTGCTATTTCCAACAAGTTTATTTGAGATGCAAGAGGACGAGATCCCAAAATGTCCATTTTTGTAGTTTTGTTGCTTAGTTTTGTTTTCAACTCTATGATGCTTCCCTCCAAGACCAAAATCTGATTCTTCAAAGCAACATTTTCTTCTTCCCTCTCTTTTAGGGACAACTCGGTCTGCTTCAGCCTTTAAATTTCCTACTCCAATGCAACATTCATCTCATTTACTTCATCATTAGTACACTGTCGAAGCTCTTTCAGACCATCATTTGTTTGCTTTAATTCATCTCAGAGGGATGTCTCGATTGCCCAGAGTTGCTTGATCTCCTTTTGCAGGGTTGGAACGACCTCCACACTTAGACTCTAAAGTTCAGTGGCCTTGCCTTCAAAGGCAGACTTCTCATCTCAGAGCCGATTGAGTTCAATTTCTTGAGCTTTATACTTATTTGACCAAAGACTCACCTTCCCCTTCAGGTCACCTATTTCCTTGTCTTTGTTTTTCATCTGGTGGCTGAGCTTAAGGAAATCAGGCGTCACCACTCTTTGGGTTTACTCCATTAATTCTACCTTGTCTTGTGGACGAGCTTGTTGCAAGTCAAGTTGCACGACATTGATAGAATAATCGTTTGGTTGCATCTCCTTGACTGGCCTGATGACATTAGGTGTCACCTTCGCAAACATCAGCGAATTCTGGCTTTCATTGAACATAGTTTGCATAAGAGGTTCCATAGGTCTGTTTGCATCTTTCTCTCCTCTTCTAAATTTGAGGAGCTCGAGCACTCTTGGAAGCATCCACCTGGGCAGGATACCCAATCCATTGGTAAAAGGAAACTCCTGGGGAACTGCCAGCATGAAGGACAATGTGCTAAGCGTATCGACATACTTGGTGGGTCTTGTAACAATCATTGGGGGAAAAGGTGGGATAAATTGACTACTTTGGGATGATGAAAACATGGTAGAGAAAAAGGTCGAAGAAGCAACCATTTGATGTTGAGGCATCAGAGACACAATTTGTTTACTCATTGGGCTAGGATGCATTGTCGTTACTTGCACCTCAGGGGTAATAGATACAAGAGGGGGTGAACGGGGACCACTAGGGGAACCAATATTGACCTATCTCGGATGACCCACAAAAGAAACGTTTGACACAAGTGGCATGGCAGAAGCAGGCGCAAAGGAAACTAGAGACATAGAAGAGAGAGAAGGGGAGAAATGTATCTGAGTTCCTTGAAGATTGGTGGAAAATGCAACTACCTCCTCACGTTGTTCTTATTCTCCTTTTCCTACCTCCTCTATTCGAGGTCTCTTCTCCGGTGGGGAATCATCTAGGTCTAGAATAACCTTTCCGTGGCGGTTAGCAAAGCCTAATTTTTTCTTGCTTGATCTTGAGGATCTAGTTGGCTCCGACAGTTGTGTATTTAAGGATTCTTCACGCGACCTTTTCTTGCACAAGGCCTTCTTCAATTATCAGAGCCTTTTGGGATACTTCTTCTTCATGCCCCGGAGTGCCTTCAGATAATGAAAATATGTTATATTGTGGAACTTGCATGCAAGGATACTCAATAATGAGTCCTTGCAAATCAATTCTGACTCTCTATCCGAGAAGAGCGAGGTTGATGTTGTGGCCCTCAGATTAACCCTGTTACCCCTGCAAATACAATCTCGGAACGAGAGATTCAAAGAGGAGAAGCAAGAATGCCAATCTCCATGAATCCTGTTCTTGCAATGCAACAATGAAAACTAATCTAAATGACTGTAAAATGTAATAAACCAAACTAATTTATTGAAATGAAACTTAATCTACATGCAATGCCATAAATGAATTATTTTGCAAATTAATTTACTATGAAGATTAAGCTAAAATGCAATATTAAACTATATGCTCTAAAAATAAGATGCTTATATAATCAAACTAATGTAATCTCAAATGATAAAATTCAAATTTGTAGCATAAGTCTGATGTAAAAATTCGTGATTCTTTCTTTTTTGAAATGAGAATGAGGGCTCATTTTATAGGCAAAAGTAGAATTGAAGGCAAATTCAGAAGCAATGTGGGATAAATAGAAAAATAGAAACAAATCTTGATTGGAATTCTTTTTTTAGTTTATTTCCTTTTAACTGATTTGTTTCCCTTTTTTTCATCACAGGATATTCTTGAGAGGATATTTCATTTATTTAATTCACCTACATTGATAATATCTTTTTAATAAAATAAAATAAGATTATGTAATTTAAACGAATATTAATAAAATAAAATAAGTGTTCATTTAATTAAAAAATAGATTTAATTAAATAGCATCATTTTATTTAAGAATATTAACTTCAATTAAATAACATTATTTTATTTATTAAAAGGGATTTATTTCTTTCGATTAAATAAATTAATGAAGCATTCAAACCTTAGGAAATTAAAATATTTGAAATAGTTATGAATTGATTAAGAAATTGGATTTG
>VDFB02000002.1:209552444-209568896 GCA_007258455.2 Sequoia sempervirens | reverse complement strand
TATTGAGGAGTTCTCAGAGCAGATAATTGTCTCTTTATTCCATGCACTTCACCAAACATATTAAACTCGTGGGAGATGAATTCTCCACCTCTATCAAACCTTAAGCATTGTATCTTCAAGTTTACTGAATAGGTACTCAATCCATTTTAAAGCACCTAAGCCAAAGAGTCATTGGCAGAGTAGAAGTACTGAATTTCATTCCCGCCTAAAAGGTGTTAGGAATGCAGATGGAATGATCGACTTTAGTCTTGATCACTTCCGACCCAAACTGAATAATGGCTATGACGTTCAATTTCTTTTAGGTTCAACACTTGCGTTCAGAGTCTCTTCACTCTGGTGGACGGAAGCACTGTCCGGTGATGATGGCGTAAGTTACATCTCTCAAGTGTTGGAACCGGTTGTAACCAGGACTAGATAGATATTAAACCTCTAGAAAAAAGTTCAACAACCGTAGCTAACCGTTTCCAAAGGGCCAAACAATACTGGCAGAAGTCAAGATATGCTCCAATACGATGTCAAAACGTGAAGGGTTAGGTGGAAAAGAATAATCTCACAAAGGAATTCATCCACTAGCTATTTCCAATAGTTAATAGTAAAGCTCCAATTTCTGCTAGACCTCCGTTGCGGTTTCCACCTCCAAACAACTGCTTTTCAGCGTAATGAGAAACAGTATGATAAAGAAGGAAATGAAGGCGAAAAAGAACATCAAACATTACAAATAGGTAAATGCACTTAATCCAATAGAGGGAGGGAGGTACCACTACCCACTAAGCAATTCAAGGCTAATGGGAGAGAAAATAAGAGTACTCAAGCCTTTTCTACAATGGTGTTGTCCCATACTTGCTCTACTGATTTGATAGAGTGATGTTCTTGCTGCTATGGAGTGCAAAAGTGCTACTAAAAGTGCTTGGGAATGTGAGAAGTGAGTGAAAGAGAGTGTAAAGAAGTTGAGTTGAAAGCTTAGAAGATGAAATGCATGTAGGAGGAGTGAATTTGAATGAGATAATGAGGAAAATGGCCATATTTAGGTAGGTCGATCGAAGAGAGCATTACAAGTTGACCACCAATGAGAAGTGTAATGTCTATGTAGGCTCTAGCTGCAGGAATCTGTCAAGGACATAAACACACTGCACGGGTGTCCCCAATAGAAATTCCTCTACCAATGCTCAAAACAGGCACCAAGTGGAACAAAGGTAGCAGGCTTATGTGGAATTTAGCCTCTAAATTTGGTTTTCTAAAGTGGATAAAGGAAAAAGGGGAATTTGTGTAAGGGGTGCAAATTCACTCCTATACATTTTTCCCCCACTTTAGCGAGCACAAATATTGATGATTTCTTCGGTAAAGTAGATCAAAGAATAGTTGGGTTAGAAATATATACCTAAAATGTTGAGGAAGCAAACCATGATCTGACGAACCTAAAGGTGCAGGGAAAGCAAAGGACTTCATAGCTTCAAAACTATGAAGCTAAAAACATCTTACAGGGTCGTGGACCTGCAAGGAGGCAACCCCCAAGATCTCTCACATGAAGGAATCCTAGAGAAGCAAGCACCTCATAGGCTCTTAGGCCTATAAGGAAGGTATCCTCTAAGATCTCTCACATGAAGAAAACCAAGACAAAGCACCTTATAGATCTACAAATCTATAAGGAGGTGTCCCCCAAGATCTCTCTCATGGAGGAAGTCGAGAAAGTTCCTTACAGACCCGCAAATCTACAAGGAAGGTATCTTCCAAGAACTATCACATGAAGGAAACCCCAAGAAAGTGCCCTAAAAACCCACAGACCTATAGGGGAGAGACACCCAAGATCTCTCGCACAGAGGAATCTCAAAGGAAGCACCCTATAGGTTCTCATACCTGCAGGGAGGTGTCCCCCAAGATCCCTCACATGGATGAAACCTAGGAAAGAAAACTCAACAAAGTTAGGAAGTGGCTTCATAGGCCCACCTACAAAGTGACATGTCTATCTATGGGTAGAACATGTTATAAAGCGGCCACATAGTCAAGTAAGTATACAATCACACAAACCATCAACAAGTTGGAAAAATTTCAAAGGGGTCCCTCGGGAACCCTACATAAAGAAGGGGTCCATTCAAGGGATGCATAGTTCAAAAGGAGAGGTTTTCTTTCTTGAATCGATCAATAATCAAGGAATCACCTCATAAAGGAAGAGAACTCCCCCATATGAGGGGGAGGTTATATCCACTCCCACCTTCAAGGAAAATTCTCAAGTTCTTTCAAAAGGATTCCTAATTTTGAATGTTGTTTTTGAAAAGGAATGTTTATAAGGATTTCCAAGAAAAGATTGGTTGACAACAAATGCATTTTTTGAAAATCAAAATGTTGTAGAAGTGGTGTTGTCACACATGAAAGGGACAACTCAAGCAAAGAAGAGAGAAAGAAAAAGAGAAAAACACAAATAAAGGGCACATGGGTAGCCTGATATTTTGGGGTTGAAATTGCTCATAAAATATATATTGTATAGTTATAGTATATAAATGAACTGTCATCAACCCCCTACTATATCAGACCATGTGAAGAATGCACAATAAGACAAAATAAAAATTAAAAATTGGGTCAACATGGAAAGGAAGCCTAAATTCCCCCAATGCTTTGCATCATCCCCAATTGATCGAAAATCAAGTCACAAACATGGAAGAATGACGATACACATAGAAGAAGGTTTACAACACAAAAACAATGCATGTATCCAAGCACCAATAGGGGTGATGAGGGTCATCCAAGCACACATAGCACAATCATGGGGGAACATGTCACAACACACACACACATACACACACACACACACATCTAATCTAAAGATAAAGAAGAGGCCTCCTCCTAACACTCATCGAGTAGAAGTTTGTTTGTTTCCCACTCTAGATCATTGTAGGGGGAAGGAGGACAAGCCTACAATGGTGGGATGTTAAGAGGAGGAACATTATGCCCTTTCACAACAAGGGCTAAGGAAGAGGACCCCGCAGGGTCCTCTCCACTGAGCTCTTGTTGAGCTAGGGTCAATGATTTTGCAAAGATCACTAACAAGGTCAGAACTTTATCCACAAAGTTAAACATGCACCTTACAAGAATTTCATGTTTAACTTCAATGGATGGAGTAGGTTGTGCTCAAGATTCATTGCTAGGCTCATTGAACAACTCGAGAGTAGTGAAGAACTTAGGGGAAGTGAGGACCAATTTCGTCACCAGGACAAAACAATTCAGCACATGACCACATTGTGAATAAGGCGAGATCCTCTTTTGTTCCTTATTGCAGGAGGAACTACCCTCCACCTTCTACTTCATCAGGGGATGTGAGCTCCCCACAGATGAGGCAAGAGGAGGAGAAAACTGCATTAGAAACCACTAAGGTATTAATCATATCTACAAGTCTTGGGAAAGGTGGGACATCTGAAATAGATGTTAGCAAAGGTGGCTCCACCAAAGGAGTGATGAACACCTATACCTTTCTAGGGTCAAGCGCATTTGTACTCATAGTGAAATCCAAAAGCAATGCAAACTAGATTGAAGGGAAGTAGAGGGAAGGAGAGAGGAAGACGCTATAGGAGGCCCTGAAGCAGAGGTAGTCATCTCTTCTTCCTTCCTCTATGAGGTAGCCTACTCAACCAAAAGATCCTTTCACCAATGCTTGCACTCACGTGCAAGGCAGTTCCTATGACTCTTTGAACTAGAGGCTAGAGGTTATAAAGGAAAAAAAATCTCCTGGTCAACCATGGAAACATCCACTACAGTCATCTCTGGCAAAGGAATAGATTCTTGTATGGGAGTAGGAGGAGCAGGTTGAGAAGCAATAGGAAGAATCAGCTCAAGAGCCTTTGCAGTGGGCCTCTTCTCATTCACTACCTTGGGAGCAGGAATAGTAGGAGTTCGTGGATCAAATTCCCTTTGGGAACCTTTCTTTCTACCATATAAGTACTACAACAATCCAGGGTATTCATTAGGGAGATTTGAGATCCTAAGCTTAGGCCTGTGCCAAGGAGGTAACATCGGACTCAACAGATAATTCTCGAGCTGACTCATCTAATACTCTTCCCAAGAAAGGGAAGAGGACGAGGCAATTTAAGAAAAGACAACTTCTCTTTTCCTTTAAGGGAAGGAGAGGGAGTCGACGTGGACTTCTCCTTTCCCTTCTGGGAAGGGGGAGTAGTTGGTGCAAGCTTCTCCTCCTCTTAGGAAGAGGGGGCGACCAACTGTTGTATCATAGGAAAGGTCAGTTTTGGTTGTCCCTTACCCCTAGTCTTATTCTTTACATAATACTTGTAAATTAGGTCCATTCTCAAAGGAAGTGGACCGACTGGGGCAGGCCAAAAGTGATCTAATGGATATACATCATGGGACACCAAGGGTTGGTATCCAATGTCATGCACTACATGCATGACACCTTCATGGGAAAATTTTAAACATTTGTGAACAACAGAGGAAATTCCATTCATGGAAGCTAGCCAAGGTATGCCTAGCTTTAGCCTAAATAAATTTGACTTTGGAATAACATCAAAAACCATATCAACATCCCTAGCTCCAACTAGGATGGACAAATTTATCGAGCTATATGGTTTGAGACACATACCATCATGCGTACAGATAGTAGATTTTCTTTCTTCATATTCTTCCCTCTGTAATGAATTCAATACTAATGTTTCTTTTGTAATGACATTCATACAGCTCACGGCGTCTACCAAGACCCCCGTCACAATGTTACCATTAAGGCGAGTGGGAACATAGAGGAGAGAGTGCTTATTGTTTAAGGGAAATTCTTGTGACGTGAAAGTTATGTCCGGTGAACTGGGTGCAAGTAGAGCAATAGAAGTCACTGTGACCATGTTAACAAAGCCCTTGGGTTGAGTAACAGAATTAGTGGGATCAATAACCATGTTAGCAAAATTTGATGGAAACAAGTCCATGTATATCTACAATTCACTATTAGTTTTTGCCACTGATTTTTTAGCATTTTGTTTACTACCATTGAGACAAATGGAACCTGTTGCAAATACAATTGTTGTTCCACCAAAAGATTGACCTAATAATGCTCGATACAGCCACTAGATTTATACAAGATCAAGATCCATAGGAGGTAGTTAAACCATGTCATGAATCCCAAGCATCGTGTTGGACTACACCTACCATAGGAAGAGGAGACCAAGGGTCACACCTTGCAACAATCCCCCCAGTGCAAGTGCAGGGTTTGAACCTATGACCTCGGCTCTGATACCAATTGTTACAAAGACGGTTCTCGTTGTACCAAAAGATCAACTTGTTAATTTACACAAGATCAAGATCAATAGGAGGTGGTTAAACCATGTCATGAAGCCCAAGTGTCATGCTAGACTACACCTACCACAGGAAGAGGAGACCAAGGGTGACACCTTGTAACAGTACCATCCTCGATGTGGTCTTATATCTCATGATGCAAGTGCATACCGCGTTCAGTATCATGTTCATTAACTCAATGGTACTGACAATAAGTGCTTCCATCATACCAATTAGGGTAAGGCTCCTTAAGAGGTTTAGGACTCGATAAGGTTACGATCTTATCCTTCAACAACTTTTGTAAGATAGAAGAATAAGATTTTGATAACTTTGTGAACTTTTGGTTACATCTAAGGCCATTGTCATCAGTAGTGGCTACTGCATTCATAACAGTCTTACCTTTCCCAAAGGTTGATATGATGGACTTTCCCTTAGAACTGGAGCATGAGGAGGATCCCCCAAACTAAACAACCATTTTTCGGTACCCTCATAGGGTTGCACACAAATTTGCAAAAGAAGGATACTTCATAAGGGTGAACTTCTCTTTCCAACACCTTTGTAATTTCCCTATAAATACCTTCTATACATCATAATCAAGTAGTTGATATGAGATTTGTGAAAGAAGCGCTTGATAGTGCACTATGAAATCAATGATTTTTTGTTGTCTCCTTGTTTACATTAGACGAGATCCGAGAAGGTCATCTTTGGCCTGATCTTAAGTTGAAATTGTCTAAGGAAATAATTTACAAGTTGGTCCAATGGGAAAATGGAATTGTTAGGTAAGGAATAGTACCATTCCAGTGTTGTATCCTTGAGTGATTGGGGAAATAGTTTCTCCATTAATGCATCATGATGGAAGAAGTTTGTGCACATGGAGTTAAAGGTGGATATGTATGTCTACAGATCCCCTTTACCACCATATTTTTAAAATTTAGAGATCTCCATTCCTTAAGGGAAGGGAGTGTTCATAATTGCAACCTGCAATGGGCTATGTCGAAAGAAGGGTTGAAAGATAGGCTGGGCAGAGGCTTGGGAGAGACTTGCCAATTGGCTCTACATCTTACCCATATTCTAACGAAGGGTTTTCAAAATAGGATCATTAGAAGATATAGGGCCAGAGGAACCTCCTTCAAAACCACTGCCAAAGCCACCTTTAGGACCACCACCAATATGAGCTCTATCAAAACCACTACCAGAGCCATCGCCACCAATAGGTCCTCCACCAAAACCACCTCTACTTATGGAGCCACCACCATGACCTCCACCAGAACCACTTCTACCAGCACCACCTTCGCTACCAAATCCACTACCACTACCAAAGCCTCCACCACTCATCTTTCCAAAACCTCCACCACTAGAGATGATAGGAGGGGTGAAGCTAAAGCCCAAGGGGACCTTGTTTACTTTGATAGTTTCATGTTTTTCAGAGATAGGAGGGATACTAATAGAATGGATTGCATTGGCCATGTAGACAGATGCGGGAGGCATTGATACTCCTAACTATCCTTCATGCTCTTCAAAAGTGACTCCTTGTACAATACTAAGATTGTTTGAAGGAGCACACACTTCAGCTAGACCAATAAGGCTAGTCAGAAGTTCTATGTCTATTCAATCCTTACCCACCATATATTTTAACTCGCTAATGACCCAAGCGGCCTTGGCCATCTCTAGGTTTCTTTCCAAGTTAATTTCCAAGTCACTCAATCCTTTGGCAAGGGTAGAGACATAGTTTGAAGGAATCTGAATAACCTCATGCTTGTCTATCAACAATGGTGTAGGAGACGCAAGAGGAGTGGGGACGTGATTTTTCTCGTTGAAGAATCCCATCTCATCCCTTGACAATTGCTCCTGCACAACCAAACCAACAGTGAGACCAAAGAAAAGGCTTGTAGAGAAACCAGTAGTGACCTTCATCCTTTCCATCAGGAGGTGTCGTATACTTCTGACAATATACCCAGAAGTTGTGGACTAGGTTGTGATGCTCATAAACCTTCACAACACTCAATAATACAATGGTCGTGAAGTACATGAGAGAATTCTCAACACCAAAAAATGAATAGATGTTGGTTCATGTTAGGTTCACCAAAATGTAAGGTAGGGGGATCAACCACATTCAAGGCCCCAGGTCACAGAGAGCCAAGAGCGGAAGGCTTCCCTAACTTACCTCAGCTAAAAGGGGTGTTAGGAAATGTAGGACGAGAATAATGAGGACTTCAAGCCCTTCAATCACTTTTCAAACCCAAAACTCAGAATGGGGCTAGGCGAGCCAATTTTTGAGTTCAAAGCTACGCCTCAAGAAGCTCTCTTCCCAAGGAAGAAAGCATGGTCTCAGGCTGATAGTGTGGCGTGCTGGTGTCTCTCAAGTGTGCCAGTGTACATACGACCAGAGGACTAAAGAGACAAGGTTAAACTCTAGAAAACAAACTAACAACCTAGCTAACTACTTCCAAACGACCAAAACAATGTTATGAAGTAGATAAGATATGCTCTAATATGATAAAGTAAATGCACAAGAGTTAGGGTGGCAAGAATAATCTCACAAAGGAATTCATTCACCAGCTAGATCCCAATGGCACATTCACTTACATACAAAGAAGAGGGAAATTTGGTTGGGGTTGTTAAGAGGTATGCCTCAGTCAGACCCCCGCTTTGGTGTTTCCACCTCCACGAACAACCAAGTTTGCAACGATGGAGAAATAGTATGATAAAGAAGGAAATGAAGTAAAGAACACTAAAACACTACAAAACACTAAATGTGCTTACTCAACCAAGTAAAAGAGGGGAGGAGTGGAAAACTTACCACCTCTACCAAGAGCACTAAAGGCTAATGGGGGAGAAAATGAGATTACTCAATCCTCTATTGTAATGGTGTTGCCCCACACTTTCACTACTAAATTGATGGAGTGATGTTGTTACTACTATGGAGTGCAAAAGTGTTGCTAAAAGTGCTTGGGAATGTAAGAAGTGAGTGCAAGAGAGTGTGAAGAAGTCAAGTTGAAAGCTTAGAAGATGAAATGTATGTAGGAGTGAATTTGAAGGAGATAATGAGGAAGACGGCCATATTCAGGTTGGTTAGCCAAGGAGGGTGTTACAAGTTGACCACCAATGAGAAGTGTAATTCCTCTGTAGGGTCCAACTATTAGAATCTACTAGGGATGTAAGCATGTTGTGCAGACATTTGTGCATCGCATGGGCATCCCCAATAGAAATTTCTTTGTCAACACTCAAAATAGGCACCAAGTGGAATGAAGGCAATGGGATTATGTGGAATTTAGCCTCTAAATTTGGTTTTCTAAAGTGGAGAAAGGAAAAAGGGGAATTTGCGTAAATTCACTCATATACAACTTCATTTTCAAGCATAGCTTTAAATGTCTTGAATCTATCTAATGTGTAATTTCTCTCTAAAAAATGTAACCCATGTATATCTAGAATAATAATAAATCAAAATCATAAAGTACCTTTCATGTTGTAGACTTCTCACTCTTGTAGGACCATAGAGATCTGTATGAATTAAATCTAATAGACCAATAGTAGATTGTTCCTTTGATCTGTAATGACTTCTTGCTTGATTTCCAAACTGACAATTCCTATAGATAACATTAATAGGCTTTGTAATTTTTGGTAAATCTCTCACTACCTAAATTGAAATAATCCTAGCCAAGTTATCAAAATCCATGTCACACATTCTCCTATTCCATAACCAACTATCATTAATTTGATTCATAAATCATCTTCCATCAACACCCTTAAGTTGATAGATATTTCCTTCAGATTTCTTTCCTGCAGTAATCAATGTTCTAGATCCTTTCTGGATCTTAATAGACCTCTCATCATTAAACACAAGATCATATCATTTACTGTACATCTAACCAACACTCAAAATATTATGCCTTAATCCCTTAACATAGTAGACATCATCAATATTATTCTTTCCATTAAAACTTACTAAACCTATCCCACAAATTTTAGCACCAGTATCATCTCTGAACATAACCAAGCATCCATCATATTTTTCAAGTGTAACAAAATTACTTTTAACACTAGTCATGTGATGTGAACAACCACTCTCAAAAACCCAATAGTTCTTTTCTTATTTAGCATGTAGGGAAAAGATTGCAGTACCTTCATTTTCTCCTTCTCTGGAGGGCTTCCCTTCACCTGTTTTTCAAAATTAACAAAAGTAGATTCATCCTTTATAGCCAAGAACAAGCATTCATTGTCATTAGAGCTTCATACTTAGAATCACCATCAGATATACTAGCATTCTCATTCACATAATATGCTTTGTTAATTTTATTTCCTTTCTTTTCTTTTGCATATCTTTGTTTATTCCTCTTTGCTCTTTCCAAACACTTTGTAGCATAATGACCTATTTCTCCACAACTAAATCATTTAAATGGAAACTTACCTCAATAATTACTTGAGTCTTTCCTCATTCTTCTCACAAAGTTAGCTTCTATTTCATCAAAATTTTCATCATTTGGATCTTCAACTTTTGTAGCCTTAAAAGTAGTTTTTGATTTGCATCCATTCCTCAGACTAAGTTTCCTCATATCATAAGATGTCAAAAATCCCAACAACAGATCTTTAGTGTAGGTCTTATATCTATAATCTATTAAAAAACACACACCTTCTCACTATAAGCATCAAGGATAATTCTAAGAATCTTCTTTACAATTCTAGTTTCATCTACAGTAGCACCAAGTCCTCGCATTTTGGCCACTATCTCATCCAATCTTTGTACATAAGCTTTAACATTCTCATCTTCAAACATATGTAGAAGCTCAAACTATGTCCCCAAATTCTATAATTTTGCCTCTTTAACTCTCTCATCACATTCATGCCCCCTTTCCAAAGCATCCCATACTTCCTTAACAGTCTTCAGATTATGAACCTTAATCAACTCGAAATATACCAGACTATTCTTCAAAATGTGCTTTTCCTTATTGTTCTCTTCATGTTCTTTGATCTCATCAACCATATTTAGACCATTAGCAAGAGGAGTGTAAGGATTCTCCACATCATATCAGCAATACTCCATATATTCTTCCATCAATATTTTCTAGATAGCATAATTAGTTCCATCGAACCTTGGATAATCATAAGTCATTTTTCTAGCCATCCCAGACCTTCCTCAAGCGATTAAGCTCTTCACCAAGGAACCAAGCTCTGATACAAATTAGCAAGACAAATAGGGGGTTAAATCAGTTGCCATAGATTTGAACTTTAATTCATTCATCGGAACTAATCCTTAACATTGCTTAGCATATTAAACATTAAATACTAGTGTAGAAACTAAAAACCATCACATAAACACAACACCTGATTTATATGGAAAACCCAATAAGGGAAAAACCATGGTGAGGATTAACTCACACTATAGAGAATATCAAAACCAATTACAAGAGGCTCATTGCCAAAGAGACAAGGCTCACTGCCAAAATAAGGACTCAATGTCCAAAACAAGGACTCACTATCCAATAGGGCTAACAACCTAGAGGGCTCACTACCATAGAGATACAAAGAAGATAAAGAAGACTTGTTACAAATAGAAGACAATCTCAATGTAACAAAGAAAAATCCACCACAATTCGCTCAATCCACTTGCATACATGCATGAATGATAAAGTACACCTTCAGCTCATTACTTCTAGAAACTCAACATTTAGGCTTTGCATTGATCTACCATACTTGCATCATACACACATACTTATTCACACATTCTATTTGCGCTCTTGTCTCTATTTCCTTTATTTTATTCACTTCTTGTTCCCAAACTCATTCTGCATTTATACCATCTTCAACTTTGAAACATATCCAAAGTTGGCCATCCAAATCAAAATTCAAATTCAAATTAGGTATTTATAGGAATTTAATCTAATTTCCCACAAATTAAATCCTGATATCCAACATTTGACATTTGAAATTCAATTAATAAAATGTTGACTCTGATATATTAAAATTTGGATGTGAAATAGGGGGACCAAGTCGCTTAGCCTATTTTGTAGGATGCAAAGTGTCTGGAGCCAAATATTAAATGTTTACATTGGTTTTGTACATGGATTTTCTTGGTAATTATTTAAATGGGACACAAAATGCATAATTTAGGAAATTAGGTGTACAATTAGGTCCAATCACCTAGAAGAGAGAAAAACATAATGTGAAATTGACATGGGTGACAATTTATGACACTACATTTAGGCCCACTATAGTAAGAGTATGAACTTATGTTCAAACTCACACTAAAGTAGAAAATATGCCAAGAGTGGTCCAATTGTCCAAATTTTGAGGAAATAGGATGAAAATGAATTTAGGGAGAGTGCACAAGCCCCTAGGATTCAAGATCCTATGACAAGACAACATAAGGAAAAAGAAACACACGTGTATGCAATGCAACAAGACAACAAAAAACATACATGATATAAACACAACGTGCAATACACTACACAATGCACAACATAATATAATCATAATGCAACATGATATGAACATAAGAAAAAACACAAACACACGGTTAGTACTAAAAGGATTTAAGTCGATAAGGTAAAGAGACCTTAGTATTAAATTTATCTCAAATACCAAACATCATCCATTGAATGTGTTATCTACTGAAATGATTCTTTCAAAAGGATGTAAAATCACTCATGAGCTACTTGGATCTATTAGCTAGCAAGATATGTTATGCTAGGTGTCCATGTAATATGATGGGCTCCACAAGGCTATCAAGTTATGTTATTCTAGGAAACTCATGAAACACATGGCACTACTAGAAAAAAAGTTGTGTTATGCTAGGTGGCCATGTTAAAAGGGGTGCTCAATTTCTTGAATCAAAAATTTGTGTTATGCCAATTCCATGGACAATATTTCCAAACAACCAAGGGGACAACCAAAACTCACCTAATAATGTGCATAAATGTCTAAGGGGATGAACAAGACTCACATAATAAGGTGCATAAACATCCAAGGGGACGAACAAGACTCACCTAAGAAGGTGCATAAAATTTTAACATCCAAGAGGTTGAACAAGACTCACCTAAGAAGGTGCATAAAATTTTAATATCCAAGGGGATGAACAAGAATCACCTAAGAATTGCATAAACATTTGAGGGGACAAATGACAAAGATACACCTCAATGGATGTTATAAACAACACCATCAAAAAATGTAACCTACAAAATGACAAAGGGGCATTTCTCAATGAAGGGTCACAGGTTAGGGGATATCATACATGATACCACCTTTAAGAGAGGACAAGTCACGAAACAAAAGATCACACTTTAGGGAATATGATTTATAGTATTACCACCAAAAGGGAACATCATATGCCAAGAAAAGTCACACTCTTAGTGGATATCAAGTCCAATATCACCATAAAGGAGACATTAACATAGATCAAGAAAGGCCTCACTTTTGAGACATTCATAATAAGGTCACACTTTCTAGGATATGTATCTAGTATCATCACTAAAAAGGGACTATTTCCTATGCAAACAATGTTTAGGGGACCATATGCCTCCCCATAAAATGTTAGTGGACTTGCTACACTAATATTTTAAGGATATGCAAAGGGATCTCCTTTAGAAAGGAACACACCTAATATAAGGCTACCTACCCTTTCCCCCCAAGTGTAGGGATGAATATGAGCCAAATGGATGATGACACGTTGCCCCTCGAAAATTGAATATGATTGCATAAAACCAAGTTTATACCTCTATGCATGGTAGTGAGTATTATTGTGATACTACAACTACCACATGGCAAGGAGAAAAGTGAACACATCTTAAAATCTATCATTCTATCAAATTTATCATTGTGAGGATATAATTCTTCTAATTTCTTCTTCAAAACATGGCATTCATTAGTAATGTGTCTAAATGTTCCATGATATACACAATATGATGTGTTTTTGTTCTTCCATTTAGTATTTATTCTTTCATGGATGGGTGGCAATGTAATGAATCTCAATTATAAAAGTGTATTTAAAGTACACCTAGTCTTAAATAAGGGATGTGAAGCAAGTAATACACCTTTCCTAATAGGACCATGAGTCTTGTGTGGTTTGGTTGGTGGAGAAAATGTTTGAAGTAAAGGTGAAGGACCTTTATATCCTATACCTTTAGTGTCTTCAAATGGTGTTTGTTCCAAAAGGGAATGGATTTTATGTTCATTATTTATATCACATCCTTGTTTTTTCAAGATCCTAAAGCCTAGGTTATAACATTGTTATAAACTAATAGATGTGTCATTGAATTGTTTTTCATAGGATGGAGGATCAGTGGGTGGTATGGAATCATTATGTTTTTTATCAATATAGGATCTTCCATATGCCTAGGTTGAGGTATGCATTGTTTTAATCGCGTAAATTTTCACCTTAGGAAAATTTCCCATTTATTTACCCTTACTTTAGAATTTATAAGTCTAATGATGCAAAACCCATCACCATCATCTTGTTCTTCCACGTAACCTTGTATTTTTGCATCAATGGAGGAATTTATATTAGAGATGTGTGCACACCATGCAAATGTCCACTTGTCATGTTGTCGTCTTGACAAGATACTTGCCCCTAGAGTCTATAGAACTGTTACATTCTCTAGTTGGTCACGAAGGTAATGTTCTCTATCAACCCTTGATCAATAAAAAGCATCCTTTTTCTTCAATTTTGTTTATTCAAACTCATTATTTCACTCATTTGTTCACTCTCTCTCGATCTCTCATGCTAATTCTCACTCTCTCAAGTTCATTCTTGATCACTTCTTGATCATTATTTCTTTTCTCTCCTCCTTGTTGTTGCAATCTCTCTACTTGGCTTGGAAAGTGTGCTTTTACTATAAAACCATTGTTTTATAGGTTTACAAAGCTCCATTTTCTTAGTGTGGTGTCATCTCTCATCATATTCCTCACTCAACCTTAAGTGCTAGCAAAAGTAAAGGTGATATTTCTCTTCTTATTTACTTGCATCATTATGTCTTACAGAGTAGCATTCAGGCTATCTTTGCACTCTATTTGATAGTGTCTTTTCCATTCTATCTTTATTGATTTATTTGGATCATTGTGTCTTATAGAGTAGCATTCAGGCTATCTTTGCACTCTTTTTTATACTGTCTTTTCCATTCTATCTTTATTGATAATTAAGAGAGGGAAAGAGAGGGAGTGATAGAGAGAGACCTAAGAGGGAGAGGGGGTGGGAGAGAGACCTGAGAGAGAGGGTGAGAGAGAGAGGGGGTTGGAGTGATAGGGACTTGTCTAGGTAGGGTGGGAGGGATAGAGGGAGAGAAAGACTAGAGAGAGAGAGAGTTATCTAGGTAGGGTGCTAGAGGGAGATAACTAAGAGATAAGGAGAGAGAGAGAGAGAGGGAGAGAGGGAGTGGGAGAGATAGGGAGTGAGAGAGAGGGAGTGGGAGAGAGATAGAGGGAGTGAGAGAGATATTTAGGTAGGGTGCTAGAGGGAGAGACCTGAGAAATAAGGAGAGAGAGGTAGTGTGATAGAGAGGGAGTGGGAGAGAGATAGATAGATAGAGAGAAAGAACTAAGAGATAGGGGGAGAGAGAGAGGGAGTGCAAGAGAGAAGGTGGGAGAGATAGGGAGTGAGAGATAGTGGGAGAGAGATAGAGGGAGTGAGAGAGAGTTATCTATGTAGATTGTTAGAGGGAGAGACTTGAGATATAGGGAGAGAGAGGGAGTGTGATAGAGAGGGAGTGGGAGAGAGGGAGTGAGAGGGACTTATCTAGGTAGGATGGGAGGGATAGAGGGAGAGAGAGGATTATCTAGGTAGGGTGCCAAAGGGAGAGACCTGAGAGAGAGGGGGGGTGGGAGGGAGAGACTTGAGAGATGGGGAGAGAGAGAGAGAGAGAGTGAGTGGGAGAGAGATAGAGGGAGTGTGTGTGAGAGAGAGAGAGAGAAAGGGTGTGGGTGTGGGATGGAGAGACCAAAGAGAGGGTGTGGGAGGGAGAGACCAAAGAGAGGGAGGGTGTGGGAGGGAGATACTTGAGAGAGAGGGAGAGATAGGAGTGGGAGAGAGGGGGTTGGAGTGAGAGGGACTTATCTAGGTAGGGTGGGAGGGATAGAGGGAGAATGAAAGAGAGAGATTTATCTAGGTAGGGTGTTAGAGGGAGAGACCTAAGAGATAGGGAGAGAGGGAGTGCATCACCATGAGACCCCATTTATTTGAGGTATTTTTTCTTACAATGCTCACTACCTTGTCAATGCATCCACATTGACAATGAGGACATCTCTAATTGAGGCATTTTGTCAAATAGTTCATGTGCCTTCACTATGCATCCACATTTTTCATGTGTCTACTAAGGAAATTGTAACCATAACACTCATGAAAATCCCTTCTTTTATGTTTTGATAGATGTCATACCCCATTCCAAGGTCCCATTGTTGCTATGATTAAAAGCCTCAAATAGCATGTGCTTTTGACAAAACTATGGATACATGGAAAAAATCTATCAAAGCATAATAGTAAGTAGAGGCATAGACAAGGTATTGAATTTTTTGAAAAAAATCCTCAAAAGAAATCCACATTTCTTTGAGGCATTTTTCCAAACAAAAAATTGCTTTGTCTATGCTACCACATTTTCCATACATTTTCCATTTTGGGAATATCCTACAATCATTCCAATCTTTATGGGCAGATTGAAAAATGAACAAATGAAGTCAAATATTCTTAAACTTAAGACTTTAGTGGAAAAAATACAACTAGAAATAGATGATACGGAAGAAGCAATATGAAATATAAGTGAAAAAAAGGAGAATCAATGCGATGGAAACCTCAAAGTCTTATCTATAAAGGTAGAGAATTTATGTAAAGAACTTGTTAAAAGAACATTTCATTATGAAATCAGAAAGACACTTCCAAAGCCAATAGCAATAGTTGCAGATGTAAAGGCAATAGTTGGAAGTGTTGAAATTGAAGCAAAACAACTAAAGACTATAATTAACCACTTATAAAAGGAATTAAAAGACAAGAAGAATATTTTGAAGAATATTTTATCTTCAACGAAAACGAGGTTACTAGTCTACTCTACAAACACTTGAAAAGGAAGCAAACCAAATAGAATGAGATACATAGTCTATTCAATGAAGAGATTCTTCCTGCTCTCAATTAATTGAGGAAGGTGTGTGTGTAAATTCTTCTCTGTTCATCATATGACCAAAACAACTATTCCAACACATTTTTATGGGTGG
>VDFB02000002.1:209469554-209552344 GCA_007258455.2 Sequoia sempervirens | reverse complement strand
ATGTCAAGTGTGGAACAAGAATAATTCTATCCGCTTGTTGAGTCAAAGTCCATCGCTAATTGGGCAATAACGCCATCCCCGTCCTTTTTATACCTTGATGCATCGTACTTAGGCGTATTATAAAAAATAAAGTAAGTGACCCTTTTGAAAATCCCAACTTGATAAGCCAATCATCATCACCTTTTACTATCATCATCATTCTAAAAAGTCTCACCAATCATGGACTTGTTGGATCCTCTTGTCATCATCTCATTCCGCACTAACATCATGCATCCGTCATGTATCATGCATCCATCCTGCATCTGCAAACCATCAATAAACTGCATACCACATATCATTCATATCATACATCATAGGAAACATCGATCATTTCACATGCATTGCATATCATCATCATAATATAGATCTGTTAGTCTAAGCATATCATAAATCATCCGTTGCATAATCACATCATATCACATCATCAATCTCATCCATCTCATATCATATCATCATTTAAGTTGTTTAGAATAATATAGATTTGTTATTCTAAGCATCTTGAAATCATCTCATTTGCATCGTCATCCATAACCACCCATTTTGAACCTCTTTATCGCGAGATCGACCCTCAAATCAAATCTTTTCGCTCGATCTCTCGAGGGGCAATGTACCAGTGTACTTCTTTCCGCTGGGGCATCCGAAAAATCATGAAATTTTTTAATTTCGATTGCGGCAAGTTTATTCTTTGAACCAACGCAACAAGTACATTGCTTCAAAGAGGGGCAAAATGTAGACATGCAAAATTCACATTATGCATTCGATCAGATTCGGTCAAATTAGCTCTTGCATTGGATCCATTCATCACCTTCATCCATTTAAATAATTTCATTGCCTAAGGTTATTTAAAATCAAAAAGCCATTTAAATCAAATCTTAAATCATTTTCCAAAGTCCAAAAAGTCAAATCATTAATCAGCATTAAATCAGCATAATCATCATTAAATTAATCTAATCCTAATCTAAGGCTAATCCCATCCCACTTGCACAATAAATCAATTTTATTGATTTATTAAAACATCATTTTCTCTCAACCATGACAAGTCAAACAGGGCATTTATTGCTGTTTTTCCTTGTCCCCCTCTCAGCATTTATGGCAAAATTTGAATTCAAATTTTCCCCCTCTTGGGCACTCTTCCCAAATCTTGCACACACATTAACTAATCACATGATGACAAGTGTCCTCAATTCATTGGCTTGTTTTTGATCCCACATTGGTCCCTCTTCAACATTCAACATTTTGAAAATCTTTAAATAGGTGCATCATCCTCAAGCAAATGGCTTCACAATCTTCACAATTTCATGCAAGGTTACTCTCTTCACTTGAGATTTAATCTTGTTCATCATCACTCCACCATCTTCATAGCATTTTCAATTTGAGCTTTTATCAAGGATTGGGAAAGGGTCACTAGCACAAGTGACACCAATCCAACTATGGAATAGGTAGTTTGTTGAATGTTTTCATTATGCATTTGGTTTTCTTTTATCTTTTGTGGCATTTTGGAACATTTGCAATGTATTTCATAGGGGTATTCTTGAAGGATTTGTTGATACTAACCCTTGTTTGAGCATAGTGTTTGCAGATTTTTAAAGGATACTACAGGATGACACTCTCACTTTCTTGGTTCTCAATGTTGATGACCTATTGATCACAAAGAGTCACTCATCTACCATCAAGGTAGTGAAAATTGCTCTACATGATAGATTTTTTATATTTAACTTAGGTCTTTTGCATTACTACTTAGGGATTGAGATCACTCAATCATCTTTAGGTATCTTTCTTGGACAACCCAAGTATACATTTGATATGCTCTTTAGATTTTGCATGGCTGACTATAAGCCTGCACCGACTCCTTTTCTATCAGGGATCAAAATTGAGGCTAAGTGTTCCTCACCTTTGGTTGATGGCACTTTATACCAAAAACTTGTTGGGAGTCTCATCTACTTGACTCATACGTGACCCGACATTTCATATGTTGTGGGAATGATCTATAGATTCATGCAGGAGCCACATGAGTTGCATTGGAAGAAAGCTAAGTGGATCCTCCACTATATTCAAGGTACTCACAATTATAGGGTTGACTATACAGCGAGTGTGGATATTGACTTGGTGGGACATACAGATTTAGATTGGGCAGGCAATTCTCAAGATCACAAGTCTACTTCTGGGTATTGCTTCTCTCTTGGTTTTTGTCCAATTTGTTTGTCAAGCAAGAATCAATCTACAATTGCTCTTTCATCTACAAAGGCTAAGTATCAAGGGGAAGTTAATGCCACCACTCCACCACTGAGGCTAACTGGATTCAAAATATTCTCATTGAGTTTGGAATTCCATTTAGAAAGCCTGCAGTCATCTTTTGTGATAACCAGAGTGCAATACAAATCTCAAAGAATCCAGTTCATCATCAGAGGATGAAACACATTGAGATTCATATGCACTGCATTTGGGAGTTTATTCAGGAAGGCATCATTGATCTTAAGTATTGTTCTACATCATAGAAAACTATGGACATCATCACCAAATCCTTCACAAAGAGCAAGTTCCTTCATTTTTTAGCTTTGCTAGGGGTGCAATAGGTGTCTACTTCAGGAGGGGCTTCTTAGTCCTTCATTCTACTCTCTCTACTTTGGGGGTGTATTTTCTCTCTCTATTTAAGGGGGGCTATTCCTCTTATGGGAGGGGCTTCTTCTTTTGGGGGGGTCTTTATGTACATGGGTACCTAACATGGCCTCATTTGTTGGGACTCATCTTTTCACCTACCTAAGCTATGCTTAAGCGGGGTGTTAATGTAGGTTTGTTGTTTTCCTTATGTTAGGGGGTATTTCTTTTTCCTACACATTATTATTTAAGCTTTCTTAGGTTTTTAGGAGTGGTTAATATGAGGACACATGGAAAAATGCATTGGTTACATGTGCCACTCTCTCCCCACATGTGGGTAGTTGAGTTATAAATCCTATTTTGGCTTGTTGTGCCACCTCTCATAACCACTATTTTGTTTTTACCTAGGTATTTTATGGGGTAGTTGGGTTTCTCACCCTCTTTTGGATTTATATGCCACCTCTCTCCTATCTTCACTTGAAGAGGTTATGCCACATGTTTTTTCATTTACCAAGTAGGTGATAACCTCCCACATTTTATGGGTAGTAGGAGTTAATGCACCTCTTGGATGTATTTTCCCTTATTTTTCTATATATTAAGCACTCTCCTCTCACCTTCACTAATTCAACTAGTTCGATGATCACTTAGTGGGATTATTGAGAGTATTTTGTAATTTCTCTTGCCTTGTCTATATTTTTCTCTCATTTCATATTTCTCTTCATTCTGCTATTTTGATCTTCAATCATTTGTTGAGTGAAGTTGCATGTGATCTATGGTCAACTTCAAATCCTGGCTCAATTCTCTCTTCTCGCAGAATCTAACAAATGTTAGGCATGATGAATTTGTATGTATTGAAACATTTATGAAAACATGTGTGCCTAATTCATACCAATGGAATGAGTTATGGAAACTAGTTACTCTTGACCAAGTGTATGAAATGATTGGTTTCGTAGAGAAAATCAGGTATGAGCATGTTGGTAATGTTAAATCTAGCAACATAGAAAATGGTGATTCCATTGAAGGATATGGAGAAACTGATTGAAAAATACAGCCAATAGAGGAAACATATACAAGTGAAGTTTTCAATGATGATGCTCCAGATATGAATGAAGATGAAACTATTGAAGACCAATTTTCCACCTTGAAGGATGATTGCAGCATTACAGATATTAATGGGGACCCACTACCTAAGGAATATATCGACAATGATTCAGGTGATATGGAGGTGCATCCATGTATGCATTGGCATAGCATTGATAATAATGCATTAGAAGCTGAAACAAAAAGGGTAATCTACCCTCAAACAATGAAGAAGGCAATGATTGTGATCATTCTATAGAGGATGGGTATGCAAGTGAAAATAGTTGCTATGACAACCTCCATGATGAGGCTGAAGATATAGGAGGTCTCTCTTGCATATCAGATTATGATTGTTAGAATGGTGCATGTTATGAACAATCTATTGAAAATTTAGATAATGATGACAAACCTGTGGATTTGATTTGCCACCAAGTGGTTCTTTTGATTTTAATGATGATCAAGAGAAAGAAGTAATGGAAGATGTAAATGAAGAAGCAAGTCCCCTGGGTAGTGAATAAATGGCACATTCATTAACAACTGAGTACTGCGATGACACAATTGATGAAGAAAAAATATACACACTTGGAAATGATTTCAAATCTTTTTCAAACCCATTATCTAATCAAATAACAAAAAAAGATCAAATGACATTTTTCTAAGGAAATGACAGTGTTGATAAAATTGTATCTAATATGCCATTATCCAAAGATCTTGAGAATTTTTGTAATGATAAAAAAAGGTGAAGAGTTATCAACGATGAGATGGATGATGAGGCGTGTTCACTCAGCAGTGAACAAATTTCAAACTTGTTGACTATGGAATATAAGAAATATACACATGGGAATAATTTGGAAGTTTCATGTCCAACATACATTTGCTTTGATAGTGAAAGTGCTTTGTATAATAATGATGAGAGAATTCTTGAAGTTGATATAGAACTCATGTCTATCCTTGTTCAAGGGGAGATATATAAATCAGAATTTGAGGTCTCTGAGAGTGACATTGGTATGCATATCATGGATGTTGAATGTTCAACATTGATAATTCAAATGTACATAATGATGAATGTGTGGATCTAAAATTTTTGTTACTACCTGTTAGTGCTATGAAAGGAATGGAAAATGTTTGAAATCTAAATGTCTCAGAAGATGTTAATATGGAAAAAATTTCAAACTTATGTGAGAAGCATTTAGATGATGGATTTTTAGTTCAGTTGGGAGATCATTCTATGATACATGACAATGAGTAAAATACTGAGAAATATTTCTTTACAAATAAATATTCTTTGTATGCTAATATTTTATCACATGATGATGAAAAGTTTCACATTATCCCTAATTATGAAATGCAGAATGGTAAAAGAAATGTGGATCAACCTGAACATAGTGTCATTTTGAAAGTTTCCAATGGCAGCAGATATAACAGGGCAAATTGTATGAATGTTTTCAAGAGGAATCTGATGAAATCATATTAGAATAAGGTGTATGATAGAGTAAAGTTCAAACCTTTATTTTGGGTGGCCTTGGGCCATCATTTATGGTTAGAATTTTAGACAATAACAAATCAAGGGTCGAAGTGACTATTTCCAAAGGATTAAAACACTCGATCTACTCATCCCAAAGATCTGAGTTTTTGGTATGCCCAAAAGGAGCATGTACATCCCCAATCATATCCACTATTGGAACCTAAAATTTCCTACCTTTTTGGGGAAAAATAATGAAGAAAATGGATTGCAACACTCAGAAATATAGTTGAGAGATCTACTCCAAGAGCTTACTAAAAATCAAAAAAATGAATCCAATGTAATTTCATCCAAAACCATATTTCAAGCATGTTTATTTACCATATGTGAATGTGCATGCTTGATTTCAACTTCTTATGGTTAGTTTTGACAAGTTTTCAAAGTATCAACTTGAAGTGTCTTGAAAAGGATTGTTTCCTACAATTTACGAAATTTGCAAAAAAGGATAACTTTGGAGGCCAATATATATCAACTAGAATATTTTCATGATGAACCATTTGATGTTTCATATTATTCCCACCTCAAACTACATTCCAATTTTCAAAGCCTCAACACCTCATTTGGTATTTTTTCAAAACCAAAAGCAAATTGGTTTTACATTGTTTTGACATCTCCATTTCTAGAAAAGTTCACAGAGGACACTTTTGACATTTAATATTTTGTGGAGGAGATGGATTAATATAAAACCATCTTTCACACATGTTCATTTGACCTAAATAAACCAATCTCCAAGGTTGCAACTCCCCAGAATTAGAACTGAATTTTTTTCAAAGTTGCAAGTTAGTGAGCTTCAAATGATTTTTCCAAGTGTAGTTTTCAAAAAATGTTGAGTGCACCACTTTGAGCATTAATAGTTTTCAACCCAAATGACTTCATGCCAATTCTTTTTTCAATCATGCTCCCCTACCATAGATCAAAACCTCGGTGCATTTTCGTGGCTCTAGGAGAAATTTTGATCAATCTTCCAAGGCAATTTCGGAGGCAACTTGATCTATTTCTGTCACAATGCAAGATATCAAAAAATAAATTTTGATGAATACCCACTTCAGTTTAAGATGTATTTTGGGTTTTTATGGAATATTTAGAGGAAATAAAGCACCATAATATTCAAAAACCTAAGCCAATGCTCAAAAGGACTATGGAGATGAGACCATTAAGAAATAGTTGACAGGAAGAATAAATTGGATGACATCAACAATTGAAAACAAACAAAGCTCATATGCAGATGAATATTTTAGTGAAAAAATGGTTGCTTTGGTTGTATCAAAGGTCTTTTAGTACCTAGGTTAGCTGAATGACCCTTTATCATGTACCTTAGGTGTTGGCTCCTTGTTTAATATGTTAGAAGTTTTTTATTATGTGCACACCTCACTTGCTAAAGCCATAGGTGAGTATGCCACTCTTTCTAAAAAAGCAACAAAACCAAGTAAAGAGTCATTGGATATAGACCCTAGACTAGGTTCAACATATTTGAAAGAATATTTAACATATGCATTTTTTAAAGAAAAGTTCAGCATGCATTGGAATTTTCCTTGGAGTACCAAAGGTTGATAAGTTAGAAGAGGAAATCCTAAAAGGTGATGGAATACTATTACACTGCATCAATGTTTCTCAAACATTTGTTAGTAGAAAGGATTATCAATGAATGTTTTCAAGTATCTTTGAGGAATCTCCTAAAAAAGAGACAAGGATGATGCTTGAGTTTTTTCACTCCCCTTTATCCAACTTGACTCCAAAATTATATTGTTTTGATACCAAATACAAAGACATAATGGAGCAAATGTTCAAATTCTTCCACACACCTAGATAAGGTTCCATAAGAAAATGATACCACCAAATTGACATATTATACAAGTGCTTGATGTTGAAGAAATAATGGTTGTTCACCCTTAAGGTACAACCTATTGTTCCAATTTATGCCAAGAAAGCATAATGCTATAATTGAGACTTCGAGGAAGGCCATAGTTGCTCCCACCTTGGCTCCAAATCAACTAACAAGCATTCAACTATATCCCCAATTGAACCCAAAAAAAAATTCTCTCATCTACTATGGCTCATATGGCAATGCACAAGAATGAGTTAATAGATATTGTGCTTCAAGGAATATGATAGAGTATTTGCAAAGACAAGAGGCAAGAAACATATGGGAGTCTTGAGAAATGACCGAATTATCAAATAGAAAACACAGAGAGTATAGAAGGTATACAAAAAGAGATTCATAGAGAAGGATGTTGATGGTATTGTTTGAGTTGAGTCACGATGTCGAGAATTGGGAAGAGTAAAAGGAGATGCACATAAAATGGACTTGTTGAAAAGGCTTCAGAAACTTTCAAACACATGTGAAAAACTCATAACAAATTTTGGCACAATGCTAAATATGGCATGGAAATTAATTCTACACCCTACATATGCCCGATAATGTTTTATGAAGGCACCAAATTCTTAGCTTGGTGCAGTAAGGAGGATGCTCGCTACAGTTATAAAAACTTGACTTTACACTTGCCCGAATGTATCAGTTTGGAAGTTTTAAAGTTTCTCTAATAGATTGACTAAATGCATTTTCATATTGCTTTTTCTTGGAATTCATTTCCACTTTACCGCATGGTGAAAAGTGTCAAATGAAATTTTTAGGAGCGTGACATTATATGTAAAATTGTGGAGTGGGTAATTGTTTTTATCCAAAGAATGTATTTTGGGTGAAAATACAAGGTGAAGCTGCCAACAAAAGATAATAATTATTTTTCATGGAGACGAAGATGATGAAGATTAAAATTAAAGTATTTTAATTTGCTGAAGATAATTAATTAAATGAAGAGTCAAATGGATATGTGAAGGTTCATAACCCTTGAAAATGCAAAAATTATATATGAAGGATAAAATCAGAATAAAAGAAAGAATAATCAATAGAAATTAGGATTAGATATAATAGATTAGTAGAACATGAAGAATTTTGATATATATTGTATTATCTTTTGAAGGAAAATATTGGACAAGAATATTTAATTTGGTGGTCCAATTTATGGTGTTCAACTATTTTGTCAATATTAATTCCTACATGTCATTTGGTTGTCTATGAGGTGGTCTATCTAAGTTATTCAAATTAAGTATACCAGATATATTTAACTTGTCAATACACATTTCTTGTACTTGTGTGATTTCCTTGGTTGGTTTCTATGGGTAGAGAATTAAATTCCTTTTGAGAGATTGTCTTTAATAGGTTCCTGCCTAGGATTAATGTCCTTTTAAACTAATTGTCTTAATTGGTTTCCTTCACATCAGAATTAAAATCCTTTCAAAACTTCATAGTAACTTAGGGGGATATCACTGGGATTGGTAAGAAGAGTCAAATAGTTGACAAACTTGCACGTTTATACAAGCTATAAACATCCAAAAGTGTTGAATAGTTAGAGTTAAGCTATGAAAGAGGATTCACATATCTTTCACATCATGACTCCATTTATCAAATAGGATTAGGTACTAGTCACATTTGTTTCATGCAATACACTTTTTCACACATTCAACCCTCAAAACATTTACAATAGAATTAGTTGTCAGCTTCGAATCTATTTCACTTCTACATGCCACTATGAATACATTGCCCATATTAGAGATCACACACATAAATTTTGAATATGCTCCACCATTTAGGTACACCCACCTAGGTTTAGTAGAGCCTAAAGTGCAGGGGGGTCTCAAACATATCAATTAGCCCCGTCCATTAGCCAAAAAAATTCCAAAGAGCTTGGCATACTCTTAAGGTTTATAACCTACATTTTTAAGACCTAACAAGAGTACATACCAATTTGGAACCATCCATCCCAAACTTCTTCAACATCTCTTTCACATACTTAGACTATGAAATAAAAATCCATTTTTCTATTTGATTGATTTGTAGCCCAAGAAATAAATTCATCTCTCCAATCATAGACATTTTTAAAAAAATTGCATCTCTTCCACAAACATCTTGCACATATTTTCATTTCTTCCAAAGATAAAGTCATCAACATATACAACTATAATCAATATTTTGTCATTTTCAATCTTAAAATACATAATACTATCTTCCATACCTTTGTTGAAACCTTGTTGAATCAAATACATGTCCAACCTTGCATACCAAGCTCTAGGAGCTTTCTTCAATCTGCACACCATATCTGGTTGCTCTAACAAATGAAATCCTTTTGGATTTTCCATGTAGACCTCTTCTTCTAGCTCACCATTCAAAAATGTTGACTCGGCATCCATCTAATAGGCCTTAAAGTATTTATGAGCAACAAATGCTAAGAACATTCTTATAGCTTCCATTCTTGCTACCAGAGAAAAATTTTCTTGAAAATATATGCCTTCCACTTGTGAGTAACCTTTACATACAAGCCTTTCTTTTTTTCTAACCACTTCTCCATTCTCATTCAACTTATTTCTAAATACCCATTTCAATCCAATAATGTTTTTATCTTCTGGTCTTGGGACCAATTCTCAAGTTTGATTCTTCTCAATCTAGATAATTTCTTCTTTCATGGCTTCCATCCAATGTTCATCTTTACATGCTTCACTTACAGTCTTTAGTTCAATCTCAAAAAGTAAACACACATTAGTTCTTTGGCAACAACTATTCTTCTAGTTAATATTCCTTTAGTCTTATCTCCAATAATCTAAATTTTTGAATGATTCTTTTGTACATATCTAGGTGTCTTAGGTGACACCACTAGAGCATCTTCTTCTCTTTCATCATGTTCATTCTACTTCTCTTGCTCATCCTTTTCCTATTCTTTCACGATATCTTAAATTCTTACACAATTAGGTTCATCAAATACATATCCATCAATGTTAATTGAATTCTTCACTCTCTCATCAACCTTAACATTTTCACTTTCTACATTTTTTCTGTCTTTTATTGAAACATTTGAATGCTTTGATTTTAGTAGAATATTTAAGAAAAATTCCTTCATCACTTCTTGCATCAAACTTACCTAAAGTTTCTTCATCTCTTCTAATTTAACATTTTCTTTTGAATACCTTGAAATACTTAAGAATAGGAATTCTTCCAAACCATAGCTCATAGGGAGTCTTTGTACTGTTTTCTCTTGGTTGAACTCGGTTGAATACATAAACAGTAGTATAAATAGCTTCTCTCTAGTAAACTTCTGGTAAACTAGCCTTAGTGATTATTGATCTAGTAGCCTCTTGAACTATTCTATTTTTCCTTTCAACAACTCCATTCTATTGAGGAGTTCTCAAAGCAGATAATTGTCTCTTTATTCCATGCACTTCACAAAACATATTAAACTCATGGGAGATGAATTCTCCACCTATGTCATACCTTAAGCATTTTATCTTCAAGTTTACTTCTAGAAGGTAGGGGTACCAACCATTTTAAAGGCCCCAAGTCACAAAGAGCCAAGAGTAGAAGGCTGCCCTAATTTACCTCAGCTAAAAGGGGTGTTAGGAAATGCAGGATGTGAATGATCAGGACTTTAGGCCCTTTGATCACTTTGTAGACCTAAAACTCAGAATGGGGCTAGTCGATCCAATTTTTAGGTTCAACACTATGTCTTAGGAAACTTTCTACCTAAGGACGAAAGCACGGTCCCAGGATGACAGCGTGGCGTGTTGGCATCTCTCAAGTGTGTTGGTGTCCGTACAACCAGAGGACTAAAGATACAAGGTTAAACTCTAGAAAAAAAAACTAACAACCTAGCTAACTACTTCCAAAGGGCCAAAACAACACTATGCAGTAGACAAGATATGCTCTAATATGATAAAATAAATGCAGAAGGGTTAGGGTGGCAAGAATAATCTCACAAAGGAATTCATTCACTAGCTAGCTTCCAATAGGTTGGGGTTGTTAAGAAGTCTACCTCAGTTAGACCCCTGCTTTGGTGTTTCCACCTCCACAAACAACCAAGTTAGCAACAATGGAGAAATAGTATGATAAAGAAGGAAATGAAGTAAAGAACACTAAAACATTACAAAATAGTAAATGTACTTACTCAACCAAGTAATAGAGGGGAGGAGTGGAAAAATTACCACCTCTACCAAGAGCACTCAAGGCTAATGGGAGAGAAAATAAGAGTACTCAAGCCTTTTCTACAATGGTGTTGTCCCATACTTGCTCTACTGATTTGATAGAGTGATGTTCTTGCTGCTATGGAGTGCAAAAGTGCTACTAAAAGTGCTTGGGAATGTGAGAAGTGAGTGAAAGAGAGTGTAAAGAAGTTGAGTTGAAAGCTTAGAAGATGAAATGCATGTAGGAGGAGTGAATTTGAATGAGATAATGAGGAAAATGGCCATATTTAGGTAGGTCGATCGAAGAGAGCATTACAAGTTGACCACCAATGAGAAGTGTAATGTCTATGTAGGCTCTAGCTGCAGGAATCTGTCAAGGACATAAACACACTGCACGGGTGTCCCCAATAGAAATTCCTCTACCAATGCTCAAAACAGGCACCAAGTGGAACAAAGGTAGCAGGCTTATGTGGAATTTAGCCTCTAAATTTGGTTTTCTAAAGTGGATAAAGGAAAAAGGGGAATTTGTGTAAGGGGTGCAAATTCACTCCTATACATTTTTCCCCCACTTTAGCGAGCACAAATATTGATGATTTCTTCGGTAAAGTAGATCAAAGAATAGTTGGGTTAGAAATATATACCTAAAATGTTGAGGAAGCAAACCATGATCTGACGAACCTAAAGGTGCAGGGAAAGCAAAGGACTTCATAGCTTCAAAACTATGAAGCTAAAAACATCTTACAGGGTCGTGGACCTGCAAGGAGGCAACCCCCAAGATCTCTCACATGAAGGAATCCTAGAGAAGCAAGCACCTCATAGGCTCTTAGGCCTATAAGGAAGGTATCCTCTAAGATCTCTCACATGAAGAAAACCAAGACAAAGCACCTTATAGATCTACAAATCTATAAGGAGGTGTCCCCCAAGATCTCTCTCATGGAGGAAGTCGAGAAAGTTCCTTACAGACCCGCAAATCTACAAGGAAGGTATCTTCCAAGAACTATCACATGAAGGAAACCCCAAGAAAGTGCCCTAAAAACCCACAGACCTATAGGGGAGAGACACCCAAGATCTCTCGCACAGAGGAATCTCAAAGGAAGCACCCTATAGGTTCTCATACCTGCAGGGAGGTGTCCCCCAAGATCCCTCACATGGATGAAACCTAGGAAAGAAAACTCAACAAAGTTAGGAAGTGGCTTCATAGGCCCACCTACAAAGTGACATGTCTATCTATGGGTAGAACATGTTATAAAGCGGCCACATAGTCAAGTAAGTATACAATCACACAAACCATCAACAAGTTGGAAAAATTTCAAAGGGGTCCCTCGGGAACCCTACATAAAGAAGGGGTCCATTCAAGGGATGCATAGTTCAAAAGGAGAGGTTTTCTTTCTTGAATCGATCAATAATCAAGGAATCACCTCATAAAGGAAGAGAACTCCCCCATATGAGGGGGAGGTTATATCCACTCCCACCTTCAAGGAAAATTCTCAAGTTCTTTCAAAAGGATTCCTAATTTTGAATGTTGTTTTTGAAAAGGAATGTTTATAAGGATTTCCAAGAAAAGATTGGTTGACAACAAATGCATTTTTTGAAAATCAAAATGTTGTAGAAGTGGTGTTGTCACACATGAAAGGGACAACTCAAGCAAAGAAGAGAGAAAGAAAAAGAGAAAAACACAAATAAAGGGCACATGGGTAGCCTGATATTTTGGGGTTGAAATTGCTCATAAAATATATATTGTATAGTTATAGTATATAAATGAACTGTCATCAACCCCCTACTATATCAGACCATGTGAAGAATGCACAATAAGACAAAATAAAAATTAAAAATTGGGTCAACATGGAAAGGAAGCCTAAATTCCCCCAATGCTTTGCATCATCCCCAATTGATCGAAAATCAAGTCACAAACATGGAAGAATGACGATACACATAGAAGAAGGTTTACAACACAAAAACAATGCATGTATCCAAGCACCAATAGGGGTGATGAGGGTCATCCAAGCACACATAGCACAATCATGGGGGAACATGTCACAACACACACACACATACACACACACACACACATCTAATCTAAAGATAAAGAAGAGGCCTCCTCCTAACACTCATCGAGTAGAAGTTTGTTTGTTTCCCACTCTAGATCATTGTAGGGGGAAGGAGGACAAGCCTACAATGGTGGGATGTTAAGAGGAGGAACATTATGCCCTTTCACAACAAGGGCTAAGGAAGAGGACCCCGCAGGGTCCTCTCCACTGAGCTCTTGTTGAGCTAGGGTCAATGATTTTGCAAAGATCACTAACAAGGTCAGAACTTTATCCACAAAGTTAAACATGCACCTTACAAGAATTTCATGTTTAACTTCAATGGATGGAGTAGGTTGTGCTCAAGATTCATTGCTAGGCTCATTGAACAACTCGAGAGTAGTGAAGAACTTAGGGGAAGTGAGGACCAATTTCGTCACCAGGACAAAACAATTCAGCACATGACCACATTGTGAATAAGGCGAGATCCTCTTTTGTTCCTTATTGCAGGAGGAACTACCCTCCACCTTCTACTTCATCAGGGGATGTGAGCTCCCCACAGATGAGGCAAGAGGAGGAGAAAACTGCATTAGAAACCACTAAGGTATTAATCATATCTACAAGTCTTGGGAAAGGTGGGACATCTGAAATAGATGTTAGCAAAGGTGGCTCCACCAAAGGAGTGATGAACACCTATACCTTTCTAGGGTCAAGCGCATTTGTACTCATAGTGAAATCCAAAAGCAATGCAAACTAGATTGAAGGGAAGTAGAGGGAAGGAGAGAGGAAGACGCTATAGGAGGCCCTGAAGCAGAGGTAGTCATCTCTTCTTCCTTCCTCTATGAGGTAGCCTACTCAACCAAAAGATCCTTTCACCAATGCTTGCACTCACGTGCAAGGCAGTTCCTATGACTCTTTGAACTAGAGGCTAGAGGTTATAAAGGAAAAAAAATCTCCTGGTCAACCATGGAAACATCCACTACAGTCATCTCTGGCAAAGGAATAGATTCTTGTATGGGAGTAGGAGGAGCAGGTTGAGAAGCAATAGGAAGAATCAGCTCAAGAGCCTTTGCAGTGGGCCTCTTCTCATTCACTACCTTGGGAGCAGGAATAGTAGGAGTTCGTGGATCAAATTCCCTTTGGGAACCTTTCTTTCTACCATATAAGTACTACAACAATCCAGGGTATTCATTAGGGAGATTTGAGATCCTAAGCTTAGGCCTGTGCCAAGGAGGTAACATCGGACTCAACAGATAATTCTCGAGCTGACTCATCTAATACTCTTCCCAAGAAAGGGAAGAGGACGAGGCAATTTAAGAAAAGACAACTTCTCTTTTCCTTTAAGGGAAGGAGAGGGAGTCGACGTGGACTTCTCCTTTCCCTTCTGGGAAGGGGGAGTAGTTGGTGCAAGCTTCTCCTCCTCTTAGGAAGAGGGGGCGACCAACTGTTGTATCATAGGAAAGGTCAGTTTTGGTTGTCCCTTACCCCTAGTCTTATTCTTTACATAATACTTGTAAATTAGGTCCATTCTCAAAGGAAGTGGACCGACTGGGGCAGGCCAAAAGTGATCTAATGGATATACATCATGGGACACCAAGGGTTGGTATCCAATGTCATGCACTACATGCATGACACCTTCATGGGAAAATTTTAAACATTTGTGAACAACAGAGGAAATTCCATTCATGGAAGCTAGCCAAGGTATGCCTAGCTTTAGCCTAAATAAATTTGACTTTGGAATAACATCAAAAACCATATCAACATCCCTAGCTCCAACTAGGATGGACAAATTTATCGAGCTATATGGTTTGAGACACATACCATCATGCGTACAGATAGTAGATTTTCTTTCTTCATATTCTTCCCTCTGTAATGAATTCAATACTAATGTTTCTTTTGTAATGACATTCATACAGCTCACGGCGTCTACCAAGACCCCCGTCACAATGTTACCATTAAGGCGAGTGGGAACATAGAGGAGAGAGTGCTTATTGTTTAAGGGAAATTCTTGTGACGTGAAAGTTATGTCCGGTGAACTGGGTGCAAGTAGAGCAATAGAAGTCACTGTGACCATGTTAACAAAGCCCTTGGGTTGAGTAACAGAATTAGTGGGATCAATAACCATGTTAGCAAAATTTGATGGAAACAAGTCCATGTATATCTACAATTCACTATTAGTTTTTGCCACTGATTTTTTAGCATTTTGTTTACTACCATTGAGACAAATGGAACCTGTTGCAAATACAATTGTTGTTCCACCAAAAGATTGACCTAATAATGCTCGATACAGCCACTAGATTTATACAAGATCAAGATCCATAGGAGGTAGTTAAACCATGTCATGAATCCCAAGCATCGTGTTGGACTACACCTACCATAGGAAGAGGAGACCAAGGGTCACACCTTGCAACAATCCCCCCAGTGCAAGTGCAGGGTTTGAACCTATGACCTCGGCTCTGATACCAATTGTTACAAAGACGGTTCTCGTTGTACCAAAAGATCAACTTGTTAATTTACACAAGATCAAGATCAATAGGAGGTGGTTAAACCATGTCATGAAGCCCAAGTGTCATGCTAGACTACACCTACCACAGGAAGAGGAGACCAAGGGTGACACCTTGTAACAGTACCATCCTCGATGTGGTCTTATATCTCATGATGCAAGTGCATACCGCGTTCAGTATCATGTTCATTAACTCAATGGTACTGACAATAAGTGCTTCCATCATACCAATTAGGGTAAGGCTCCTTAAGAGGTTTAGGACTCGATAAGGTTACGATCTTATCCTTCAACAACTTTTGTAAGATAGAAGAATAAGATTTTGATAACTTTGTGAACTTTTGGTTACATCTAAGGCCATTGTCATCAGTAGTGGCTACTGCATTCATAACAGTCTTACCTTTCCCAAAGGTTGATATGATGGACTTTCCCTTAGAACTGGAGCATGAGGAGGATCCCCCAAACTAAACAACCATTTTTCGGTACCCTCATAGGGTTGCACACAAATTTGCAAAAGAAGGATACTTCATAAGGGTGAACTTCTCTTTCCAACACCTTTGTAATTTCCCTATAAATACCTTCTATACATCATAATCAAGTAGTTGATATGAGATTTGTGAAAGAAGCGCTTGATAGTGCACTATGAAATCAATGATTTTTTGTTGTCTCCTTGTTTACATTAGACGAGATCCGAGAAGGTCATCTTTGGCCTGATCTTAAGTTGAAATTGTCTAAGGAAATAATTTACAAGTTGGTCCAATGGGAAAATGGAATTGTTAGGTAAGGAATAGTACCATTCCAGTGTTGTATCCTTGAGTGATTGGGGAAATAGTTTCTCCATTAATGCATCATGATGGAAGAAGTTTGTGCACATGGAGTTAAAGGTGGATATGTATGTCTACAGATCCCCTTTACCACCATATTTTTAAAATTTAGAGATCTCCATTCCTTAAGGGAAGGGAGTGTTCATAATTGCAACCTGCAATGGGCTATGTCGAAAGAAGGGTTGAAAGATAGGCTGGGCAGAGGCTTGGGAGAGACTTGCCAATTGGCTCTACATCTTACCCATATTCTAACGAAGGGTTTTCAAAATAGGATCATTAGAAGATATAGGGCCAGAGGAACCTCCTTCAAAACCACTGCCAAAGCCACCTTTAGGACCACCACCAATATGAGCTCTATCAAAACCACTACCAGAGCCATCGCCACCAATAGGTCCTCCACCAAAACCACCTCTACTTATGGAGCCACCACCATGACCTCCACCAGAACCACTTCTACCAGCACCACCTTCGCTACCAAATCCACTACCACTACCAAAGCCTCCACCACTCATCTTTCCAAAACCTCCACCACTAGAGATGATAGGAGGGGTGAAGCTAAAGCCCAAGGGGACCTTGTTTACTTTGATAGTTTCATGTTTTTCAGAGATAGGAGGGATACTAATAGAATGGATTGCATTGGCCATGTAGACAGATGCGGGAGGCATTGATACTCCTAACTATCCTTCATGCTCTTCAAAAGTGACTCCTTGTACAATACTAAGATTGTTTGAAGGAGCACACACTTCAGCTAGACCAATAAGGCTAGTCAGAAGTTCTATGTCTATTCAATCCTTACCCACCATATATTTTAACTCGCTAATGACCCAAGCGGCCTTGGCCATCTCTAGGTTTCTTTCCAAGTTAATTTCCAAGTCACTCAATCCTTTGGCAAGGGTAGAGACATAGTTTGAAGGAATCTGAATAACCTCATGCTTGTCTATCAACAATGGTGTAGGAGACGCAAGAGGAGTGGGGACGTGATTTTTCTCGTTGAAGAATCCCATCTCATCCCTTGACAATTGCTCCTGCACAACCAAACCAACAGTGAGACCAAAGAAAAGGCTTGTAGAGAAACCAGTAGTGACCTTCATCCTTTCCATCAGGAGGTGTCGTATACTTCTGACAATATACCCAGAAGTTGTGGACTAGGTTGTGATGCTCATAAACCTTCACAACACTCAATAATACAATGGTCGTGAAGTACATGAGAGAATTCTCAACACCAAAAAATGAATAGATGTTGGTTCATGTTAGGTTCACCAAAATGTAAGGTAGGGGGATCAACCACATTCAAGGCCCCAGGTCACAGAGAGCCAAGAGCGGAAGGCTTCCCTAACTTACCTCAGCTAAAAGGGGTGTTAGGAAATGTAGGACGAGAATAATGAGGACTTCAAGCCCTTCAATCACTTTTCAAACCCAAAACTCAGAATGGGGCTAGGCGAGCCAATTTTTGAGTTCAAAGCTACGCCTCAAGAAGCTCTCTTCCCAAGGAAGAAAGCATGGTCTCAGGCTGATAGTGTGGCGTGCTGGTGTCTCTCAAGTGTGCCAGTGTACATACGACCAGAGGACTAAAGAGACAAGGTTAAACTCTAGAAAACAAACTAACAACCTAGCTAACTACTTCCAAACGACCAAAACAATGTTATGAAGTAGATAAGATATGCTCTAATATGATAAAGTAAATGCACAAGAGTTAGGGTGGCAAGAATAATCTCACAAAGGAATTCATTCACCAGCTAGATCCCAATGGCACATTCACTTACATACAAAGAAGAGGGAAATTTGGTTGGGGTTGTTAAGAGGTATGCCTCAGTCAGACCCCCGCTTTGGTGTTTCCACCTCCACGAACAACCAAGTTTGCAACGATGGAGAAATAGTATGATAAAGAAGGAAATGAAGTAAAGAACACTAAAACACTACAAAACACTAAATGTGCTTACTCAACCAAGTAAAAGAGGGGAGGAGTGGAAAACTTACCACCTCTACCAAGAGCACTAAAGGCTAATGGGGGAGAAAATGAGATTACTCAATCCTCTATTGTAATGGTGTTGCCCCACACTTTCACTACTAAATTGATGGAGTGATGTTGTTACTACTATGGAGTGCAAAAGTGTTGCTAAAAGTGCTTGGGAATGTAAGAAGTGAGTGCAAGAGAGTGTGAAGAAGTCAAGTTGAAAGCTTAGAAGATGAAATGTATGTAGGAGTGAATTTGAAGGAGATAATGAGGAAGACGGCCATATTCAGGTTGGTTAGCCAAGGAGGGTGTTACAAGTTGACCACCAATGAGAAGTGTAATTCCTCTGTAGGGTCCAACTATTAGAATCTACTAGGGATGTAAGCATGTTGTGCAGACATTTGTGCATCGCATGGGCATCCCCAATAGAAATTTCTTTGTCAACACTCAAAATAGGCACCAAGTGGAATGAAGGCAATGGGATTATGTGGAATTTAGCCTCTAAATTTGGTTTTCTAAAGTGGAGAAAGGAAAAAGGGGAATTTGCGTAAATTCACTCATATACAACTTCATTTTCAAGCATAGCTTTAAATGTCTTGAATCTATCTAATGTGTAATTTCTCTCTAAAAAATGTAACCCATGTATATCTAGAATAATAATAAATCAAAATCATAAAGTACCTTTCATGTTGTAGACTTCTCACTCTTGTAGGACCATAGAGATCTGTATGAATTAAATCTAATAGACCAATAGTAGATTGTTCCTTTGATCTGTAATGACTTCTTGCTTGATTTCCAAACTGACAATTCCTATAGATAACATTAATAGGCTTTGTAATTTTTGGTAAATCTCTCACTACCTAAATTGAAATAATCCTAGCCAAGTTATCAAAATCCATGTCACACATTCTCCTATTCCATAACCAACTATCATTAATTTGATTCATAAATCATCTTCCATCAACACCCTTAAGTTGATAGATATTTCCTTCAGATTTCTTTCCTGCAGTAATCAATGTTCTAGATCCTTTCTGGATCTTAATAGACCTCTCATCATTAAACACAAGATCATATCATTTACTGTACATCTAACCAACACTCAAAATATTATGCCTTAATCCCTTAACATAGTAGACATCATCAATATTATTCTTTCCATTAAAACTTACTAAACCTATCCCACAAATTTTAGCACCAGTATCATCTCTGAACATAACCAAGCATCCATCATATTTTTCAAGTGTAACAAAATTACTTTTAACACTAGTCATGTGATGTGAACAACCACTCTCAAAAACCCAATAGTTCTTTTCTTATTTAGCATGTAGGGAAAAGATTGCAGTACCTTCATTTTCTCCTTCTCTGGAGGGCTTCCCTTCACCTGTTTTTCAAAATTAACAAAAGTAGATTCATCCTTTATAGCCAAGAACAAGCATTCATTGTCATTAGAGCTTCATACTTAGAATCACCATCAGATATACTAGCATTCTCATTCACATAATATGCTTTGTTAATTTTATTTCCTTTCTTTTCTTTTGCATATCTTTGTTTATTCCTCTTTGCTCTTTCCAAACACTTTGTAGCATAATGACCTATTTCTCCACAACTAAATCATTTAAATGGAAACTTACCTCAATAATTACTTGAGTCTTTCCTCATTCTTCTCACAAAGTTAGCTTCTATTTCATCAAAATTTTCATCATTTGGATCTTCAACTTTTGTAGCCTTAAAAGTAGTTTTTGATTTGCATCCATTCCTCAGACTAAGTTTCCTCATATCATAAGATGTCAAAAATCCCAACAACAGATCTTTAGTGTAGGTCTTATATCTATAATCTATTAAAAAACACACACCTTCTCACTATAAGCATCAAGGATAATTCTAAGAATCTTCTTTACAATTCTAGTTTCATCTACAGTAGCACCAAGTCCTCGCATTTTGGCCACTATCTCATCCAATCTTTGTACATAAGCTTTAACATTCTCATCTTCAAACATATGTAGAAGCTCAAACTATGTCCCCAAATTCTATAATTTTGCCTCTTTAACTCTCTCATCACATTCATGCCCCCTTTCCAAAGCATCCCATACTTCCTTAACAGTCTTCAGATTATGAACCTTAATCAACTCGAAATATACCAGACTATTCTTCAAAATGTGCTTTTCCTTATTGTTCTCTTCATGTTCTTTGATCTCATCAACCATATTTAGACCATTAGCAAGAGGAGTGTAAGGATTCTCCACATCATATCAGCAATACTCCATATATTCTTCCATCAATATTTTCTAGATAGCATAATTAGTTCCATCGAACCTTGGATAATCATAAGTCATTTTTCTAGCCATCCCAGACCTTCCTCAAGCGATTAAGCTCTTCACCAAGGAACCAAGCTCTGATACAAATTAGCAAGACAAATAGGGGGTTAAATCAGTTGCCATAGATTTGAACTTTAATTCATTCATCGGAACTAATCCTTAACATTGCTTAGCATATTAAACATTAAATACTAGTGTAGAAACTAAAAACCATCACATAAACACAACACCTGATTTATATGGAAAACCCAATAAGGGAAAAACCATGGTGAGGATTAACTCACACTATAGAGAATATCAAAACCAATTACAAGAGGCTCATTGCCAAAGAGACAAGGCTCACTGCCAAAATAAGGACTCAATGTCCAAAACAAGGACTCACTATCCAATAGGGCTAACAACCTAGAGGGCTCACTACCATAGAGATACAAAGAAGATAAAGAAGACTTGTTACAAATAGAAGACAATCTCAATGTAACAAAGAAAAATCCACCACAATTCGCTCAATCCACTTGCATACATGCATGAATGATAAAGTACACCTTCAGCTCATTACTTCTAGAAACTCAACATTTAGGCTTTGCATTGATCTACCATACTTGCATCATACACACATACTTATTCACACATTCTATTTGCGCTCTTGTCTCTATTTCCTTTATTTTATTCACTTCTTGTTCCCAAACTCATTCTGCATTTATACCATCTTCAACTTTGAAACATATCCAAAGTTGGCCATCCAAATCAAAATTCAAATTCAAATTAGGTATTTATAGGAATTTAATCTAATTTCCCACAAATTAAATCCTGATATCCAACATTTGACATTTGAAATTCAATTAATAAAATGTTGACTCTGATATATTAAAATTTGGATGTGAAATAGGGGGACCAAGTCGCTTAGCCTATTTTGTAGGATGCAAAGTGTCTGGAGCCAAATATTAAATGTTTACATTGGTTTTGTACATGGATTTTCTTGGTAATTATTTAAATGGGACACAAAATGCATAATTTAGGAAATTAGGTGTACAATTAGGTCCAATCACCTAGAAGAGAGAAAAACATAATGTGAAATTGACATGGGTGACAATTTATGACACTACATTTAGGCCCACTATAGTAAGAGTATGAACTTATGTTCAAACTCACACTAAAGTAGAAAATATGCCAAGAGTGGTCCAATTGTCCAAATTTTGAGGAAATAGGATGAAAATGAATTTAGGGAGAGTGCACAAGCCCCTAGGATTCAAGATCCTATGACAAGACAACATAAGGAAAAAGAAACACACGTGTATGCAATGCAACAAGACAACAAAAAACATACATGATATAAACACAACGTGCAATACACTACACAATGCACAACATAATATAATCATAATGCAACATGATATGAACATAAGAAAAAACACAAACACACGGTTAGTACTAAAAGGATTTAAGTCGATAAGGTAAAGAGACCTTAGTATTAAATTTATCTCAAATACCAAACATCATCCATTGAATGTGTTATCTACTGAAATGATTCTTTCAAAAGGATGTAAAATCACTCATGAGCTACTTGGATCTATTAGCTAGCAAGATATGTTATGCTAGGTGTCCATGTAATATGATGGGCTCCACAAGGCTATCAAGTTATGTTATTCTAGGAAACTCATGAAACACATGGCACTACTAGAAAAAAAGTTGTGTTATGCTAGGTGGCCATGTTAAAAGGGGTGCTCAATTTCTTGAATCAAAAATTTGTGTTATGCCAATTCCATGGACAATATTTCCAAACAACCAAGGGGACAACCAAAACTCACCTAATAATGTGCATAAATGTCTAAGGGGATGAACAAGACTCACATAATAAGGTGCATAAACATCCAAGGGGACGAACAAGACTCACCTAAGAAGGTGCATAAAATTTTAACATCCAAGAGGTTGAACAAGACTCACCTAAGAAGGTGCATAAAATTTTAATATCCAAGGGGATGAACAAGAATCACCTAAGAATTGCATAAACATTTGAGGGGACAAATGACAAAGATACACCTCAATGGATGTTATAAACAACACCATCAAAAAATGTAACCTACAAAATGACAAAGGGGCATTTCTCAATGAAGGGTCACAGGTTAGGGGATATCATACATGATACCACCTTTAAGAGAGGACAAGTCACGAAACAAAAGATCACACTTTAGGGAATATGATTTATAGTATTACCACCAAAAGGGAACATCATATGCCAAGAAAAGTCACACTCTTAGTGGATATCAAGTCCAATATCACCATAAAGGAGACATTAACATAGATCAAGAAAGGCCTCACTTTTGAGACATTCATAATAAGGTCACACTTTCTAGGATATGTATCTAGTATCATCACTAAAAAGGGACTATTTCCTATGCAAACAATGTTTAGGGGACCATATGCCTCCCCATAAAATGTTAGTGGACTTGCTACACTAATATTTTAAGGATATGCAAAGGGATCTCCTTTAGAAAGGAACACACCTAATATAAGGCTACCTACCCTTTCCCCCCAAGTGTAGGGATGAATATGAGCCAAATGGATGATGACACGTTGCCCCTCGAAAATTGAATATGATTGCATAAAACCAAGTTTATACCTCTATGCATGGTAGTGAGTATTATTGTGATACTACAACTACCACATGGCAAGGAGAAAAGTGAACACATCTTAAAATCTATCATTCTATCAAATTTATCATTGTGAGGATATAATTCTTCTAATTTCTTCTTCAAAACATGGCATTCATTAGTAATGTGTCTAAATGTTCCATGATATACACAATATGATGTGTTTTTGTTCTTCCATTTAGTATTTATTCTTTCATGGATGGGTGGCAATGTAATGAATCTCAATTATAAAAGTGTATTTAAAGTACACCTAGTCTTAAATAAGGGATGTGAAGCAAGTAATACACCTTTCCTAATAGGACCATGAGTCTTGTGTGGTTTGGTTGGTGGAGAAAATGTTTGAAGTAAAGGTGAAGGACCTTTATATCCTATACCTTTAGTGTCTTCAAATGGTGTTTGTTCCAAAAGGGAATGGATTTTATGTTCATTATTTATATCACATCCTTGTTTTTTCAAGATCCTAAAGCCTAGGTTATAACATTGTTATAAACTAATAGATGTGTCATTGAATTGTTTTTCATAGGATGGAGGATCAGTGGGTGGTATGGAATCATTATGTTTTTTATCAATATAGGATCTTCCATATGCCTAGGTTGAGGTATGCATTGTTTTAATCGCGTAAATTTTCACCTTAGGAAAATTTCCCATTTATTTACCCTTACTTTAGAATTTATAAGTCTAATGATGCAAAACCCATCACCATCATCTTGTTCTTCCACGTAACCTTGTATTTTTGCATCAATGGAGGAATTTATATTAGAGATGTGTGCACACCATGCAAATGTCCACTTGTCATGTTGTCGTCTTGACAAGATACTTGCCCCTAGAGTCTATAGAACTGTTACATTCTCTAGTTGGTCACGAAGGTAATGTTCTCTATCAACCCTTGATCAATAAAAAGCATCCTTTTTCTTCAATTTTGTTTATTCAAACTCATTATTTCACTCATTTGTTCACTCTCTCTCGATCTCTCATGCTAATTCTCACTCTCTCAAGTTCATTCTTGATCACTTCTTGATCATTATTTCTTTTCTCTCCTCCTTGTTGTTGCAATCTCTCTACTTGGCTTGGAAAGTGTGCTTTTACTATAAAACCATTGTTTTATAGGTTTACAAAGCTCCATTTTCTTAGTGTGGTGTCATCTCTCATCATATTCCTCACTCAACCTTAAGTGCTAGCAAAAGTAAAGGTGATATTTCTCTTCTTATTTACTTGCATCATTATGTCTTACAGAGTAGCATTCAGGCTATCTTTGCACTCTATTTGATAGTGTCTTTTCCATTCTATCTTTATTGATTTATTTGGATCATTGTGTCTTATAGAGTAGCATTCAGGCTATCTTTGCACTCTTTTTTATACTGTCTTTTCCATTCTATCTTTATTGATAATTAAGAGAGGGAAAGAGAGGGAGTGATAGAGAGAGACCTAAGAGGGAGAGGGGGTGGGAGAGAGACCTGAGAGAGAGGGTGAGAGAGAGAGGGGGTTGGAGTGATAGGGACCTGGGTGGGATGAAAGAGGGAGTGAAAGAGGAGAGAGAGAGAGAGTTAGGCCACCCAGGCAGGGATAACAAGGATATAGAGGAGAGGGAGGAGATGAGAGAGAGGAGAGAGGAGGGAGAGAGGATGGAGAGGGACGGAGGAGAGGAGGAGAGGAGACAGAGAGGAGAGAACTGGAGAGGGAAGAGAGAAGGATAGGAGGGAGATGGAGGGGAGGACCTGAGAGAGAGGGGGGGTGGGGATGGAGAGACTTGAGAGGATGGAGAGAGAGAGGAGTGGGAGGAGATAGAGGATGAGAGAGAGAGAGAGAAAGGGAGTGGGTGTGGGATGCAGACCAAAGAGAGGGGATGTGGGAGGGAGAGACCTGGGAAAGAGAGGAGGGGTGGGAGGAGATAATTTGAGAGAGGAGAGATAGGAGGAGAGGGAGGGGGTTGAAGAGGACTTATCTAGGTAGGGTGGGAGGGATAGAGGGAGAATGAAAGAGAGAGATTTATCTAGGTAGGGTGTTAGAGGGAGAGACCTAAGAGATAGGGAGAGAGGGAGTGCATCACCATGAGACCCCATTTATTTGAGGTATTTTTTCTTACAATGCTCACTACCTTGTCAATGCATCCACATTGACAATGAGGACATCTCTAATTGAGGCATTTTGTCAAATAGTTCATGTGCCTTCACTATGCATCCACATTTTTCATGTGTCTACTAAGGAAATTGTAACCATAACACTCATGAAAATCCCTTCTTTTATGTTTTGATAGATGTCATACCCCATTCCAAGGTCCCATTGTTGCTATGATTAAAAGCCTCAAATAGCATGTGCTTTTGACAAAACTATGGATACATGGAAAAAATCTATCAAAGCATAATAGTAAGTAGAGGCATAGACAAGGTATTGAATTTTTTGAAAAAAATCCTCAAAAGAAATCCACATTTCTTTGAGGCATTTTTCCAAACAAAAAATTGCTTTGTCTATGCTACCACATTTTCCATACATTTTCCATTTTGGGAATATCCTACAATCATTCCAATCTTTATGGGCAGATTGAAAAATGAACAAATGAAGTCAAATATTCTTAAACTTAAGACTTTAGTGGAAAAAATACAACTAGAAATAGATGATACGGAAGAAGCAATATGAAATATAAGTGAAAAAAAGGAGAATCAATGCGATGGAAACCTCAAAGTCTTATCTATAAAGGTAGAGAATTTATGTAAAGAACTTGTTAAAAGAACATTTCATTATGAAATCAGAAAGACACTTCCAAAGCCAATAGCAATAGTTGCAGATGTAAAGGCAATAGTTGGAAGTGTTGAAATTGAAGCAAAACAACTAAAGACTATAATTAACCACTTATAAAAGGAATTAAAAGACAAGAAGAATATTTTGAAGAATATTTTATCTTCAACGAAAACGAGGTTACTAGTCTACTCTACAAACACTTGAAAAGGAAGCAAACCAAATAGAATGAGATACATAGTCTATTCAATGAAGAGATTCTTCCTGCTCTCAATTAATTGAGGAAGGTGTGTGTGTAAATTCTTCTCTGTTCATCATATGACCAAAACAACTATTCCAACACATTTTTATGGGTGGGTTTATGCTAGGAAAGGTCTTCTTTTGCACCCAAACACACCGAAACAGTCTAAGCCACATTTTATCGGTGAAGTCTCTTAAGAGACCAAAGTGCAAAAGGGAAAAAAACTTAGATGAGAAATTACTCATAAACCATTGCACTTGAAAACACTCTGTCTAAGTCTATGAGATCATGTAGAGCCCCTCTACAACAACCTCTCTTATTTTTTTATAGCTCCAAGTCATTTTCCAGTGATGAACATATTTTAGTTGATAGAAACAGGTCAGTTGCATGTAGTGTAAAGTTGGAAAGAGGTGTAACCTTCATTATGTTTGTCATACAACTAAATTGATTGTTTTTACACATATGTATGGGTTGTTTTATGCTAGGAAAGGTCCTCTTTCACACCCAAACATGCTGAAACGGTCTGAGCCACATTCTATCAACAAAGTCTCTTAAGAGACCAAAGTGCAAAAAGGGAAGCAAACTTCGATGAGCAATTACTCAAAAATTGTGGCACTTGAAAACACTTCGTCTAAGGCTATGGGATCATTTATGGCCCCTATGCAATAGCCTATCTCAATTTTTGATATCTCCAAGTCATTTTCCCATGGTGAACATATTTTAGTTGATGGAAAACACGTCAATTGCATGTAGTGTAAAGTTTGAAAGTGGTGTAATTGTCATTCTATTTGTCATACAACTAAACTGAGTGTTCCAATAGGTTCACATGGGTGGTTTTATGCTAGTAAATTTCCTCTTTCACACCCAAACACTCCAAAATAGTTTGAGCCACATTTTATTGACAAAGTCTCATAGGAGACCAAAGTGCAAAAGGGCATCAAACTTCGACAAGCAATTACTCAAAAATCATGGCACTTGGAAACACTATGTCTAAGTCTATGGGATCATGTAGGACCCCTCTATAATAACCTCTCTTATTTTTTGATAACTCCAAGTTGTTTTCCTGTGGTGAATAGATTTCAGTTGATGGAAAATAGATCAGTTGCATGTAGTGAAAAGTTGGAAAGTGTTGTAACTTTTGTTCTATTCATCATACAATCGAATTGATTGTTCCAACATGTCTATATGGGTGGTTTTATACTAGGAAAGGTCCTCTTTTACACCCAAACATCCCAAAATGGTACAATCCATATTCTACTGATGAAGTCTCTTAAGAGACCAAAGTGTAAAAGGGTGCAACAAACTTCGATGAGCGATTACTCAAAAACCATGGCAGTTGGAAATATTTTTTCTAAGGATATGGGATCACATAGGGCCCCTCTACAACAACCTCTCTTATTTTTTGATAGATCCAAGTCATTTTCTTGTGGTGAATAGATTTCAGTTGATGGAAAATAGGTCAGTTGTATGTAACTTTTTCTCTATTCATCATACAACCGAATCGATTGTTCCAACACATTTGTATGGGTGGGTTTATGCTACGAAAGGTCCTATTTTTCACCCAAACATGCCAAAATAGTTCTAACCACATTATATTGGTGAAGTCTCTTAAGAGACCAAAGAGCAAAAAGGCAGCAAACTTCGACAAGTGATTACTCAAAAATCATGGCACTTGGAAACACTTTGTGTGAGGCTACACAATCATGTAGGGCCCCTCTACAATAACCTCTCTCAATTTTTGATAGCTCCAAGTCATTTGTCCATAGTGAATAGATTTCAATTGATGGAAAATAGGTCAGTTGCATGTAGTGTAAAGTTGCAAGGTAGGCTACTTTTTTTGTTCTTTGTGGGGCCATACAATTAGTGCCAACATGTCTAGGTGGGCACATCTACACTAGGAATGGTCATCATGCTTCATTATAAAATGTTCATAGTCTTTCCTATTCAAAGGGTCATAACTTTTCTCCTTTGAAAAGTCACAACCAAATTCATATCATCACTATTCGTGATAACCTAAATTGATTTATTTGCAACTTTTCAAATATGCTTAGGGAAAATACAATTCTTGAAATTTTAGTTGGTTCTATTTTTTTTATGCACATCTCTTGAAGTTGTTTATTGACTATTGTAAGCATGCAATTTTAAATTTTAAAGTTGCATTCTTTTGATTATTGGGTTCAAATTCATGTTTAGAAATAGGATGAATTTATCTATGAAGTTTGCTATTGGGAAGGTTGATTTGTGGTCTCTTAATCTTGAATAATCCCATGTCATTATGATCTTTAATAAGACTTGCATGCCTTGAGTTTTTGTTTGTGAGATTTAGTTGTTACTTTCTATTTTCTTTTGTCAATAGTTTTATGGTGTTTTTTTTTCTACATAATACATGAAGCATGAATCATACAAGTGAATGGTAGCATGAAGCATACACGTGGAATGGTAGATGTCTTCCTCAATGATATAAAGCATGAAGCATACACATGAAGCATGAAGCATGAAGCATACACATGAATTTCCTCCATGAAGCACAAGAAGCATGAAGCATGAAGCATTACAATATTCATATGATTGATTTCATGTTCAATAATCTTATAGGAGAATAATGTTCAAACGTTATTATACATTTACAATTATAGAAAAGAAGAGTGCATGGAAAACACTTCAATTTTAAATATTTGAAGTAAACCATCTACAAATATCTATTGAAGCATGGATTTATAATACAAATATGGACACCATCAATAAAAAATATTTGTATTAGCCAAATAGCCATGTAGGAATACATCAATATATGTCAATATAAGTATAAAATATATACAAAATAGCCATACAGGCTTACAAGAATGCCATTTAGGCATACGATGTCAAATATATGTAATACAAAATATGTCCAAATATGCCATATAGGTATACAACAAAGGACCCCAATCAAAAGTCATTGCCCTCTAGGTGCATGAAACAAACAGGTGGCCCTTGTTGGTTGGGTGGATGGCAATGCATATGAAACTTGTTTACTCTGAACTTGAGGTTTATTCCTCCTAGGGTTTAGTTCCTCATCAAGATTTATCTGTTAAAATAAAAAGTAAAGACATTAATATATAGAAATTACATTATAAAAAATGATGTAATTAACAAAATAGTCACTTACGACAACTAGACGATCTCCCTCCTCAAGTGAAAGATTTGCATGCTCATGTTGTGGCGTTCCCATGTCCTATAGAAACCATCCAAATAGAAATTAAACTACGAATCAATAATCATTTAATTTCTTACTAACTAACAACTATAACAACGAATGTGATTTGAAATTTACTAATCAGCCTCATACCCTCATGAGAGGCATCGAGCTATCTATTGCAAAAGATACACCTAGCTCCATTACCCTATCAACATTTGGAGGCATTTCCACTTCCATCATCTAAAAATAAAACAACAAATTATCCAATCACAAAAAGTACAATAGTGATGTAGGTCATGGCTTATAATGTATGAGATAATCAACAAAAAATTTAGTACTTATTGAACTATATATTTCTTACTATTATGCTTACTATTTTCACTATCCATAGCTTGTTTGAAAGCACCTATTTTAGGCTTTTATCCATAGCAGCAAGGTAGTGAACTGTTTGATAAAATACTTTGATAAACATGTATGAAAAATATGGTAGCATAGAGAAGGCAATGAATTGTTCAAAAAAATGCCTCAAAGAAATGTGGTCTCATGGTGATGGTATGCCATGAAAAATAAATTTTTCATGGTATTCCATCACCATGAGATTGTATTTCTTTTTGGCATTTTTTTTCAAATAGTTCATTGCCTACTCTATGCTATTATGTTGGTATGGGGTGGATGGTATAGTGTGGTCTTGGTTATGAGATGAAAGGGGATCATGACATGAAGAGGGAGGGGTTTTTGATCATGAGGGGAAGAGGATCATTAGATGGGGTGGAAGGTGTACTTTGAGATCACATTTTGAGAGTGATCATACAATGGAATGGTTTGATCCATACACAAAAGGATGGCATTAGATGAAGTAGGGGAGAGGGGATTGTGAGAGGGGGATGAAAGGATATCTTGCTTTTGAGATAGAAATATATCATTAGATGAAATGGAAGGGGTACATGTTATTCTTTATTGGAAATTGGATCATATGATGGAGGAGAAGGGTTTCCTCAATCTTTATATGGAGGGAAATCTATGTTAGCATGCTTTAGATTAGAAGATGGACATAGTTCATTTGATATGGATGGTGTGATGAGGGAGGAAGGTTTTATAGACTATTCAAATTGGATAGATGGATTTATAGGGGATTAATTTAAGATTTAGGGTATTAAGGTTTATCTTGATGTGGGAGTAATGAAGGTGGATGCATGATATGAGAATATTACACCACTTTGTTTTTGCATGGGAAAACAACAACCTTTGCAAATAGTCCTTGGAGGAAGTTATTATGAGAGACATGGGATGAATTTTCTTAGTAATAGTGGGGTGATGTGGATTTTAAGGAGGAGAATTTTGGCTAAAGGATTGGTTTCTATTATCAAAGGAAGGGGAAGGATAAACAAGAGGAGATGGATTGGTATTGGGTGAAGGTAGGGAGAATGGAAGCATAACATCGATGCCAATGAGACATCTAAGTGTGACATCCTTATAATTATGGAAGTAGTAGGTAAGGATAAAATTAGTGGTGGTGGATGGGGATGATATGGATGTGACTTGAGGGGAGCTTTGGATGGGGGATTGGTAGAAAATTGGAGCATTCTATCTATTGAAAATGGATTCAAGGTGATCCATGATGCTCTCATTGTCATCATTGGGATTATATTTGGGTTGGTCAAAAAGGCTATCCTCATCATTATTGATGTGGTTAGGGTTGGTTGGAATGGATGAAGTTAGATTAGAATAGATTAGGTTGGATGGAGGATAAATTAGATGGTTAGACATGGTGGAGGATTGAATGGAAGAAAGATTGGTATTTATTTTGGATGAGGATGGAAATAAGATGATGGATTAGAAATAAACTTGGGGATTGGAAGAATAGGATCTAAGGATGAAGATGGAGGATGGGATTAGATTTGGGGATCAAATCCAAGACCTTAAAATTATTTGATTTGATTAAAGAGGATTATTTATTCTTAAGGCAATGAGTTGTTTAAAAAAATGCCTCAAATAATTATGGTCTCATGGTGATGGAATGACATTCCATCACCATGAGACCACATTTATTCGAGGCATATTTTCAAGCAACTCACTACCTTGTCTATGCTATTGATTACTACTATGCTTTGATCAATTTTTCCAAGCATCCATAGTTTTTTGGAAAGCACTTGTTTTAGGCTTTTAAACATAGTGGCAAGGAAGTGAACTATTTGATAAAATGATTTGGTAGATATGTATGGAAAATGTGGTAGCATAGGCAAGGCGGTGAGCTATTTGAAAAAATGCGTCAAAGAAATGTGGTCTCATGGTGATGTCCATCACCATGAGACCACATTTCTTTGAGGCATTTTTTCAAATAGCTCATTTCCTTGTCTATGCTCTTGCTTACTATTATGCTTTGACATATTTTTTCCAAGCATCCATAGCATAGACAAGGCAATGAACTATTTGAAAAAATTCCTCAATAAAATGTGGTCTCATGGAATGCCATGACAAGAAAATACAAATTGGCAACTGCTCCTAGTTATCAATTATGCTATGTGAAGTAATTGCATCACTACTTATGTTGACTTTCTAAAAAACTATATAGTAATTGGAATTTTATCCTCTATCAACATCTAGTTATTAGTCATGAGATGTGAAGTAATGCTTTGAGTTTGAAAGATGTAAAATGCAATGCAATCAATGATACGAATATAAACTATACAAATCTATTATGTACAATTCATTAGTTAAACTCTTTATTCTATTACTTAAGTGAAGGTATGAACTCCAGCGCCATTGGGAGATGTTGTCATGAAATCTCCAATATTAACTTATTCAACATCCAAAATCAAATATTAGAACACCATTCATATAACAATGTTATTCACATGTAATATTTATAATTTTTTACTAGTTACATACCTCGATAGTAGATGTAGTGGAGTAAAAAGTAGGTGGAGGGCTAGTGAAAACAGTATGAAAATTATGACCCTAAATTTTTATTACAATCATTAAACTAATTAGTTAATCTTGCATTTAAAAAATAAATTTTAATAAATTAAATTCAATAAGCATGCTAACATTTACTTGAGTATTGAGGCCAAAAGCTTCATTCAAAATGGCATCTATCATCACCAACTGGTTAGCTATAGACATATCTTATGCACCAGCCTCCTTACTATCTATGGGGTCATATGTATAGGTGGAGGTCCACAAGTCTAAAAAATATAGGGTGGAACCCTACCCCTCAAAGTCTCCCCTAGCTCATGTTATACTATAGGACTCACATATTGGATGATACTCTAGGCCAAAGAACTAATAGATTGTAGAGTATCCACCTCAACACTCTCCTTTATGATGGAAGGGATAGCAACATGCTCATAAGCCGATCTAGTGACTGCTAGTTGTGTTGGTCACTAAGGATCGAGATGTGCACCTAGTATATATTGTATTGACCCACCACCTCTCCCTTGAAAGTCTCACATATCAAAATAGTTGGGAACTTTATTGAGGACAAACTCATAGTAGAGTTTCCATAAGAAATATTGGGGGACCTCGTTATTGTTTCAAGGAGGATGGTTAAAAACCATCCACCACCTCTTCCAAAAATTATCCTTTATACCTGGGTGGTTGCTCCAATGGATAGGAAACCTCTTAATTGTAAGGTCAAGATCTTGATTTGTATGTGGGTTAGTGAATATTGAACACAAGTCATATTTTGTAATTTTGTAATTTTTTACTTGTTTGTAGGATAATTTTGTAATGTCCCCTTTTTCATGTGCGATGGATTTTAGAGGCATTAGCCTATTCTTGATTCGCGTAACCTAATGGAGCTTCATCACAGGGTCGTTTAGCAGATACCTAGTTGATTGGTTGGCTCATTTCTTGGTCATATGAAGGTTTTCCTATTATCACCATGGATGTTTCTAATTTTGGAAACCTTATTTTATGTTATAATGTTATATTGCACTTTAGGAGTTGGGTTATATTTTATATTATTATAAAGTGCAATATTAAAATAATAAAATAATATTCCTTCTAGAAGGTGACTTGGGAAAGTTCTAGAAGGAGGCTGACCTATTGAGGAAAAAGAATAAATAGGTATTGAGGGCTCTTTTCCTATCATCCAGATTTGTTGTTGTTGATGTTGATGTTTGATGGTTGTGGAGCCTAGGGTTTCTGTAGTTGTCTTTGGCCATTGAGAATGAAAACTCTCAATTGGTACGCAATTTTGAGGGTGTGAAATATCACTTGAATTATTGCAAAGTTGAGGAAGTTGCTTCAGAATTTCTACTTGTACTTCAAAGCAAAATTTTATGGCCTTTGGCCAAATTTTAGTTGTATCGATTTGAATGCATTGTTGAAGACATTTTGCATTGGAGAATCTTCATCTTATTGGTTCAATTTGCATATTGGCAATCTGATTTGAAATCAGAGTTTATGGTTATGCTAACAGCTTCATGGTGCTTCGATTATATTCAAGGAAGTTGATGTTCGGTCTGGTTTGATTGTAGGGTTTGACTAGAGACATCTTTGTACATTGCTCTTCATTGATTTGATAGACTAGAGGTCGATTGCATCTTGCATAATTCTAATATTAATTCTGGGCATTTTTAGTTGTCATTCTCAGTCTTCTTGGAGCCACGTTTTTGCTTATAGTGACCTCTCTTGCATCAATTTCTCAAAGAGACTAAAGCACTCCATGAGAGGGGGTTTAGTAATGATATTTAATGCATATTGAAGGAGTTTAGAAGCTATCATAATTTGCATCAGAAGTCTGACTTCCATTACAGGGGCTACAATTTCCAAAAATTTTGCATCTATTTAACAGTCAAGTGGCAACCACTTAGTGCCATGATTTTGTGAAGGGAGCATCTAAAAATTCATAAATAATTCAAGGTGGATGCATGGGGTGTCTAGGAAGGATATTGCTGCCATTTGAAGGTCATAGGTTGATACTCCAAGGAGAATCAAATTATTTATTGTTCACTATCCAGAATCTTCAGACCTTGCTGGGAATTACTTTTTAATTTAGGGAGCCTTGTATGTGCATTGAAATCACTAACAAAGAAGAGTGCTCCACTTCTCAAGGCATAGCAAGGATTTTTAGTGTAACAAAGGGACTCAATAGCTTGAAATATATTTTATATCAGTTGCAGATTGGTAGAGTAGGGGCGGCACATTAAGAGGTCGTCTTTTTGGTCTTCAAAGCATCAACCAAGGCAGCTTTCCTACAACAATTAGTTTGCATCTTCTTACTCCAAGTTCCTTCATGGTTTACATCATTCCTAGCTCATAAGATAGTATCTTACTATTGACATTGTACTCAGACTTGTCATTAAAATTCAGACTTGGAATTTGTTATTACATCTTCATTTTTTTGCCAAGAGTCTTGGTTTATTCATGCTGCATTACATAGGGAATTGCAATTTGAATAAAGAGTTGCTAGTTAGAGTCATATAGTTGTGCTACTAATCATTTAAGATAGTGCATACAATTGTATGCCAAGTGTTTGATAAAAAGTCACTTGGTTGTAGGTGATCAATTTTCATGATCCTAACTCATTTATGCATTCAATATTGCCAAATTAGGTTGCACATTCATCTTAGGTCATTGTTTAGACAAACTAGAGTCTTCTTGCAAGCATTCTCATTGATGTTAAGTGAAGGAGGAGCCATTAAAAAAAAGTGAAATGTTATATCATTCATATAACCCTTGTATGCAAAGTGTTTAACAAAATTCCTTGAGCCTTCAATCAACATTTTGAGGTCAGATTTAAGCAGGGTCATTACAGTGGTATCAGAGTGGTTTCCTACCATCCTGTTGGGCATTGATCGTGGCTACTTCAAGTACTCAGAAGCAGTGGGACAAAGGTATGAATAAGATTTTGAAAGAGTTCAAAGAAATAAGTAAATTGCTTAGAGACCCTGCAACTAGAGACAGTTTATCTCAATTTATGACTTCCATTTCTAAGAAGTCTACAACACAAAATGGAAAGGAGGAAGAACAAGAGGTCTCTACAAGTGAGGTGTCTAGAAACCTCTACAATGAGTTTGTAGCAATTGATGACCAGCATACAGCTAATCACATGGAGAATAAAAATCATACTTGCATGGAGGGAGAAATTGGGCACAAGACACTTCCGGATGACTTCAAAGTTGAAGAGGAACAAGTAATGTTTGAAGACAAACCATTTTCTTTGGAGCAGCCACATGAAGATATGGTTTCTTGTGATGCTTCAATAGGTGATTTTAGCATTGCTTCTTCTTCTCATGATAGTAATTCAATTAATGTTGTCCATTCATATGGAAGTCTATTGGGGGCACAAGATATAAGGGAGGATATGGAACTTGATCGTCTACTTAGTGGAGCAACCACTAGTGTTTTTTCTTCACATTATGAAGAAGGAATTCTACAATGGCATGATGTCATCATGGATTTGTTTGAGGACAGCAACATGGTGCATCATCATTCTTATGAAGAAGAAGCTTGTAATCATGAGCAAGCAAATGATATGATAACAACTTTTGATAGCAGCCCTACATTCATTCGTGGACATGAAGATATCAAGAGGATTGATTTTGTGTACTTTGGCATTGAAGAGATTAGACGGTCCGAAATGATGAATGAAGAGTGGATGAGGAAGGCCAAGGAGGCTAGGTTAGTGGCTGCAAATGCAAGACAATGCCTTCAAGAAGTGAAAGATAAAGTCAATCTCCTCAACATGGCAAGACAAAAAGGAATGGACAACATTAGAAGACTCCTTGCTCAAGGGAAGGATGCACTTTGTGATGATATTGATAAGCTTGGTCAATCGAAGGACTTGGTACAATTTGAGGTTTTTTCATGCTGTGTGGAGGTTGATCATTCTTTTGTGGAGGATGATATTGTTGGAGATGACACTCTTAGTGGATTAGCCACTCAAGAGTTGTTCTTGGAGGGTAATGAAGGTATCTACAACCCATCTCTAGATTGGTTACCTATGACATATGATAGGGCAGCTATCTACTTGCTGGTTGGTGACTTACTTCCGATCTCAGATGGTGATTCCAAGTTTGGTAGGTCTTCTACTTTGTTCTCTCACAATGATTACCATTTGATTCAAGACTTGGGGACTTGCTACATTTTGGAGATGGGAGGTATCAAAGTGGCACAACAGGAAGCAATGGGAGGTGGCTTTCCAATAGTATGGGCGCATCAGATTTATCATCGCAGTTTTGGGGTTGAGTTGATTCAATAGGTTGTGCTTATGCTACAAGAGTTGTTTGATGATGTTTGGGACATTACACAGATCTTCACTTGGGATCCAGGTGTAGGAGAATTGTACTTGTTGCTGAGATTGCTTGGGGACAAGCAATTTCAGGGAGGGCGAACTATAATGTCCTCTCTTTCATGCGCGATGGATTTTAGAGGCCTATTCCTGATTCTCGTAGGCTAATGGAGCTTCATTAGAGGGTCGTTTGGAAAATACCCAGTTGATTGGTTGGCTCATTTCTTGGTCATATGAAGGTTTTCCTATTATCACCATGGATGTTTCTAATTTTGGAAACCTAATTTTATGTTATAATGTTATATTGCACTTTAGGAGTTGGGTTATATTTTATATTATTATAAAGTGCAATATTAAAATAATAAAATAATATTCCTTCTAGAAGGTGACTTGGGAAAGTTCTAGAAGGAGGCTGACCTATTGAGGAAAAAGAATAAATAGGCATTGAGGGCTCTTTTCCTATCATCCAGATTTGTTGTTGTTGATGTTGATGTTTGATGGTTGTGGAGCCTAGGGTTTCTGCAGTTGTCTTTGGCCATTGAGAATGAAATCTCTCAATTGGTATCAATTTTGAGGGTGTGAAATATCACTTGAATTATTGCAAAGTTGAGGAAGTTGCTTCAGACTTTCTACTTGTACTTCAAAGCAAAATTTTATGGCCTTTGGCCAAATTTTAGTTGTATCGATTTGAATGCATTGTTGAAGACATTTTGCATTGGAGAATCTTCATCTTATTGGTTCAATTTGCATATTGGCAATCTGATTTGAAATTAGAGTTTATGGTTATGCTAATAGCTTCATGGTGCTTCAATTATAGTCAAGGAAGTTGATGTTCGGTCTGGTTTGATTGTAGGGTTTGACTGGAGACGTCTTTGTACATTGCTCTTCATTGATTTGATAGACTAGAGGTTGATTGCATATTGCATAATTCTAATATTAATTCTGGGCATTTTCAGTTGTCATTCTCAGTCTTCTTGGAGCCATGTTTTTGCTTATAGTGACCTCTCTTGCATCAATTTCTCAAAGAGACTAAAGCACTCCATGAGAGGGGGTTTAGTAATGATATTTAATGCATATTGAAGGAGTTTAGAAGCTATCATAATTTGCATCAGAAGTCTGACTTCCATTACAGGGGCTGTGATTTCTAGAAATTTTGCATCCATTTAACAGTCAAGTGGCAACCACTTAGTGCCATGATTTTGTGAAGGGAGCATCTAAAAATTCATAAATAATTCAAGGTGGATGAGTGGGGTGTCTAGGAAGGATATTTCTACCATTTGAAGGTCATAGGTTGATACTCCAAGGAGAATCAAATTATTTATTGTTCACTATCCAGAATCTTCAGACCTTGCTGGGACTTACTTTTTAATTTAGGGAGCCTTATATGTGCATTGAAATCACCAACAAAGAAGAGCACTCCACTTCTCAAGGAATAGCAAGGATTTTTAGTGTAACAAAGGGACTCAATAGCTTGGGATATATTTTTTATCAGTTGCAGATTGGTAGAGCAGGGGCAACACATTAAGAGGTGGTTTTTTTGGTCTTCAAAGCATCAACCAAGGCAGCTTTCCAACAATGATTAGTTTGCATCTTCTTACTTCAAGTTCCTTCATGGTTTACATCATTCCTAGCTCATAGGATAGTATCTTATTGTTGACATTGTACTCAGACTTGACATTTGTTATTACATCTTCATTTGTTTTCCAAGAGTCTTGGTTTATTCATGTTACATTGCATAGGGAATTGCAATTTGAATAAAGAGCTTCTAGTTAGAGTCATATAGTTGTGCTACTAATCATTTAAGATAGTGCATACGATTGTATGCCAAGTGTTTGATAAAAAGTCACTTGGTTGTAGGTGATCATTTTTCATGATCAGAACTCATTTATGCATTCAATATTGCCAAATTAGGTTGCACATTCATCTTAGGTCATTGTTTAGACAAACTAGAGTCTTCTTGCAAGCATTCTCATTGATGTTAAGTGAAGGAAGAGCCAATAAAGAAAACTGAAATGTTATATCAGTCATATGACCCTTGTATGCAAAGTGTTTAACAAAATTCCTTGAGCCTTCAATCAGCATTTTGAGGTCAGATTTAAGTAGGGTCATTACAAATTTATCTACATAAAAATATTTGTACTCTTGCCTCTTATCTGCCCAACCACTTAATTGCTTTTTAATTGCATATACATGTGTTAACATAGCTTGAAGTGAATTTTCAAGCGTGATTCTTTCCAAGGTTGAACTTATAGGATTGTTCAACCTTGCAATTAACTACTCAATTTGTTTTTTGTTGTTTTCAATTTCCCCCATTAAATTTTGTTGAGTTCCTGGAGGATGTTGAGGAATTGTTGGAGGAGTTTGTTGGTGATGTTGTTCATGAGGAGGAGAAGGATTTTGAGGAAGAGAATCAGGTGGATTTTCAACTCCTAAAAATTAAAGAAATTAACATAATAAACATATTAAATCTACCTACTTAACAAAAAATTCACAAAAAAAAAAAAAAAAATCTTACTCCTTGGGCTTTTCATTGTATATTTACACTTTCATTTATATATAGATATACATTATGTTGTGCTCATATTTTGTTCACATGTGGAAGGTTGTTTCATGCTCTTTGATCTTGGCATTCTCCAACACATATGAATGTTTATTTTGTGTTTTTTTTTTTGTGTAATATATGTTGTCTTAAGCTAATAAATAATTTGTAGCAATTTCTACATAACATATATCTATTTTGTGTATGATACATTATTGTTTTGTAGGCCTTCTCCCTGGAGGGTATGTCCATGTGAATTAGAGATTCTACTTCCTTTATGGTATCCTTTGGTAATATTTGTTATGTTATTTCTACTTTAGTATAGTTTATATGCCTGGCTTCAAAGTGGGGGGAAAATGTAGTGTTGTAAATTGCATACCCTTACAATTTCACACTGTAAAATGTTCCCCCCTTGAAGCTCATGATATAACATTTTTATAAATGTAAAGTGTTACCACCAAAATGTATTTTACATAACATTGTTGTAATAATTCAAGATTTTTGAATCTGTTTTCCCCGAATAGGAGCGTAACACATAAATGTTTTTGTAGTGCACTAGGGTCTCATGAATATCAGTGACCATTGGAGCATTAACTTCCCACAAATATTTTGGAAGTAATTCCTTTGTGTGATTGTCATGTTGAACACAACAAGTGAACTTGCAATTTTAAAAGAAAGAAAATAAAAAGAATAAAAGAAAGAAAGCTTTGATTTTACACACATATTCTTTCATACACTCACACTTTGGTTTCTGTTATCAAACTTTGCAATTTCAAGCTTTAAAGTTTTCATGAATAACTAGCTCTCTAGGTATTGCATGCGACTTTTTCAAAGTGGGATTGAGTTGGGTAACATTGTGGAATCTTTCACATTTCTCTTGGGGGTTCTTAGAAACTTTCAAGTGATAAAAATGTATTATGTCACTTCTTTCTCACTACATACAATTTCTCTATATTAGCATTTGTATATACCAAGTTTTAATACAATACAACTAAGATTATCTTATATCTTTGGCATAATACTTTTCTTTACAATAATCTCTTTCATTTTATTTATCAATATCATCAAAATGATAGCTGTCCATGATGACTGAAAGACCAAAATGGGGGTTTGACTGAGGCAAGCCCATAAACAACCCAACCCAAACATTTTCACTTTCTCTCTATGTGCAAGTCTTACAAGTTAAAAAGGAAGTATCATCTTGCTAATATCTATTTGCCTCTTTACACCCTCTCATTGAATTGTTGTGGTTTAGACTTTAAATTGCATTTCCTTGTCATTCAATTGTTTGTGTATTTCTCATACATAGTGACTATGTAATATTTATTTTGTGCATGTAGGCACCCATTACATGACAATCTGAACTTTTGTTTTTGCATTTGTGGTGGACGATAGCATGATGTGGGCATGTCTTCACTACACACTTCAATCCATGGTTGAGGCTCTAAAAGAGGTATAAAATTATCTTTGAAGCACGTATATTTCATATTTATTGATATTTGTTTATCATTATTATTACACAAATTAATATTTTCACCAGTCTATTATAACTAACCATATTCATGTTATATTGTAAATTGAACATTTAATTTGCTTTCACTTATAAACATTTCATAAAAAATAGAGATTATAATGGAAGCATGCTTTGTAATAGTGCTCATGATGAAGCAAAGATCACACGACAACATAGACGAGAAAATATGCTAGTTGACAGTACCTATTTATCGATGAAGAATATGTAAATTACATTACAACATAATTCGTGTGTCATGTGACTAACAATTAAAGAGTTGGCAACCATTAACTCCACTAATTATGTTAATTTTTACAACACATAATTTGTGTGACTAACAATTGTAGTCCATGTCAGCATTGAAAGGAATCATAATTAGTTGCTTCATAATAAGATAATTAATTTTTAATAGAAATAATTATTACAACATAATTTGTGTGATACACTAACAATTGAAGAGTTGGCACTCACACTTATGGTGTCTAATCATTGCTTCATAATAACATAACATATTTTTAATCAAATTAATAGAAATTAATATTTTCTAAAATAATTGTAATGTTTCTAATTAAAAATAATTAAATAAATCAGATACTTGGTTAAAAGGATTATTGCCACGAATAACAATTGAAGAGTTGGCAGCCATTAACTATTGAAGCTAAGGATGTTGATCTTATGGACATGTTAGAAATATGCAAAAGAAAGCAACCCATCTTATCATAGTCATCTTAGAAATATTTCATGGTATTAACAGTTGATCCTTCGATGTACCATTTTTTTCAAAATCAATAGAACCATCTATTTACGAAGCAAAAAAAAAAAACTTCTATGAAATATTGTTATATCTCCTCTTACAAGTTGTTCTTCGGTGTGTAGATGATAGTTTTAATGTGCTCTTCAAGGTGTGTACCCAACACTCACACACATATATCTGTATCTTGTGTTGCATAATACTCTACACCCGATCCTACACTACCAACCTAATGCTTTGACCCTTCTATCTACTAGGCCACCATGGTAAGGGCTCGAAAGTCCCCTGACACGGTGCTCAAAACGACCTTCAATATTTCATCCCTGGACAAAATGGGTCCACGAGAGTCTTGGGAAATAACTTATCTGACTCCATTCTGACCCAATATGCATACCTCCTAGCATAGGTTTTCTCTAGTGCGTCATGGTGCAAAGCCTCAAACTGTGCATTCAAGCTTTCTAGGGCAGTGTTGAGAGACGCAAAAGCAACTTAATCCTCTGTGGGAAAGTCTTGTCCTGCAGACCTCACAGCGTTGGTTCCCTCTGGTGCGTCGTGGTGCAATTCGTCAAACTATGCATTCAAGCTCTCCAAAGCAGTGTTGGGAGACTTCTCCAGAACACATGTTTGTAGTTGCACTTGAAACAAATCCATGGCCAACAATGAAAAGTGAACTTGAATAGAACCATCATTAAGCTCATAAATCTACTGAAGCAGTTTTTGAGATTTTTTGGCAACATTGAAAACGATGGCTACAAGATCTTCATGCACAGATGTCTTTATTTTGTGGCTTTGATCAATCTAGAGACGCCTAACCACATGATTAACAATGACAGTTATGTTTCTCACTAATATCAGCTCACCAATGCCAATGTCTTTCGTTGTGAAGAGCCCATGAACCCTGTGGCCTCTGGTCTTCCTGATCTCCACATCCCCAATGAAGTTGTACTTGCCAACCTCTGGAGCCGCCTGTATTTTGAGCAAGAAGTCTGAAATGTCATACTCAAATCTTATCCATGCAAAAGAGTTGTATTTATTTCCCACCAGTAGTTTGCCTAGCACTACAACGTTTTGTAGAACATAATACACACGAGGCTTTATATGGATTCTTTTCGGCAATAAAATTGGAAGACAATTTTTATATACAATTCACAGAAAACATCTAATAAAATTAGAATACAGAGTTTTTATACACATGGAAAAATGTGATTGTAGTGGTAAGCCTCTCCACATAATAACATAAATTAGTCTTATGTGAAGTCTTATGTTTGGATGGACTATCTACAAACTAATGGTAATTAATGGAGTTTCTGCTCACCATCTTTGTAGTTGTGTTTGCTATTTACAACAGGAGTTTTGCCTGGTTACCAACCCATCTCTCTCCACACAACCACAATCTGTCTTCTCCATCCTTTAATAGTTTTTCCTCATTACTCAAAGCGAAGGCATTAAGCATTCAATATCTAGGATATTTCTTATAAACGGTCATTTTGGTTGTCTCTCTCTAAAATAAAAAAATATGCCCCATCTATAATAATATTTAGTACTTTAAGTTATCCTTTACATGTATTTTATGATGGTTTTATATATTTCCACATATTAAGTCTATACAATCAATCAAGTAAATACATAGGATTAATGGAAAAATAATTTCCTTTCTCTTAATTCAAAAGAAAATTTGATAATGTGCTTAGTTTATTATATAAATAGAATGTTCTAAGTTTTGAGTCTATTTTTAGATGATTTCATAGATGAATTAAATTTAGGATACATAATTGAAGAATGTGAATAAACTTAAAGGGAAGCACTAAAATTAATTAGATCAATGAAAGAAATATTTCCATGTAGTCAAGTCAATAATCATAGTAAAACCTATGATTCATCATCTTAACAATAATTATGATTTGAAAATATTACAAGAGATACCATGTAATCTTTCATTCCTTCCCATTCTCCCAACAAAGATGTATATAAACTACATAAAAATATTTTTGTTTTTAGAAATAAAATTAAGAAAAACATATTACATTGGACATCACAGGTCTCAGAATATACTTGTAGTAATCGAAAAGGTTAAAACATTGTACACTGGACATTGGACATCGAAGAAAGCTAAAATTGAAGTTCGTAAGATAAACAAATAAACACAATGAAGGAAAACAGTTACATGGAAGCTAAGCACTAAAGTGCCAGTGTATATTCTATAAGATCTACATATATGAGTCATACTTGTGCTATACAATAGCTAGAGTAAGAGTTGATTTGAAATATGTATCATATCAATTGTTTGGGAATGCATTTTTGTAGGGCATTTGTATAAATTGTTGTTGAATTTATGAATATGTATTTTATGTTTTAGCTTAATAAAGTGAAAATTTCCTTGATATTCTTCACTCAAAAATAGGTCTACATATTTTAATGGAAAATTGGAATGAGTGTCTGCATCCTATTAATCCAATCAATTATAATGAAATTAAAAAAAAAACATAAACCTACAACCATAACAAAAAAATGCTCATTGAAAATGATAAAAATTGTAATTTGTTTTTTAAACAAGAATTCAACTATATCAAGTAAGAGTGTCATGGTGTCTAGCTATTGGAGAATCTATAAGGATTTAAAGGCAAAAATAATAAGCAATATATGCATTCACAATAGTGTTTAAGAATGTGGATTAGGTATGATAGAACGTGAAGACCACAATCAAAGGATCAATTCAGTGGCAAAGAGATTAAGAAGGCTTGAATGAAAGTGAATTCTCCTATGACTTCCACATGGTCATTGCAATAAGATTATTTCTCGAGGTTTTCAAACTAATAGAAACATAGTAAATGTGGCTTAATATTGTCATAGAAAACTTAGTTCCACAGCTAGGTGGTTGGGGGCTCAAACACAGTTCCACATGAGATAAGTATCGTGCATGTTAGAGGGGGTAGTATTTTACAATGTGTCATTGTAGCTTCAAAACTTATTTGAGATATATATGTTGTAATAGGAGGCTTATTGTATGGCTAGGATGTTAGGGGCTTGGAGAGGAATGGATATGAATTAGGTGTGCTAACTACAAAGGTCAATTATTATAGAGTGGAGTTGTGGTTTATAACCTATTTGATTCTTTCCTACTGAGAAAGTGAAGGGTCTTCATGGTTATTCAACTTGATCCAACCTTCATCTATGGATAACTCTATTTTTTATTTTAATTTCCTACATCTACCAATGTTGGTTGGCACATGAGAATGTCTATCTATGTTAATTTCTAGATTTTGTTTTTATCAAATTGGGTACTCCAAAATTTTAAAAGTTTGGTCTCCAAAGAAAAACAAAGAAAGTGAAAATTTTCTAATTCCAATTTGGATATGAAGTATTAAGCATAATTTTGTAGTTTTCGTATTGGTTTCAATGCCAAGGAAAATGCATCTACAATATCTCCAAGTTCTAGAAAATGAGCCCCTAAACACATCAATGATAGTAGATTTAGTTTTTCGTTTTCTCATATTGGCATGGTTGTGGTGTTTGATACATAGCCTATATTTTTGCATTATCCATGCAAATGAGGACTAAACCTACATCGATAAAAATTAGGGAAGATTAAAATTAAATGCCAAAATGTTACATAGATAAAACCTCAATTTCAAATATGTGATATTTGTATTTTATCCCTCATGAATTGAAACAAAACATTAGCTTCACAACCTAAGAACAATTCAGCAAAAATTATTTCTATAAAATTATGCAGAGGAGTGAGAAGCAGTTGGTTTAAATAAAGAAACTAATTTTGGCTATGAGATGCACTAGAGGTAAGCAATATTCTAAGGTTTGAATATTTAAAGTTATCTAATCATCCAAACAAAGCTTAAGAGGTAAAAAGTAAAGATCAAGGCAGAATGTTTACATCAAAAAGTAACTGTAAGAGAGGGAGACCATTGTGTGCAAGAACCCAGGTCACAGAGGGTCAAGATGCAAGAGGCTACCCTAACTTACCTCAGCTAAGTGTATTGTTTAGGGTATGTGGGTGACAATGATGAGGATTTTGAGATCCTACAATCACTCTTCAATCTCAAGTTTTAAGGTGGGGCTAGGTGAGTCATTTTTGGGTCCAACTCTGTGCCTCAGGAAGCTCTCTTTTTGAGGACGTCAGTGAAAACTTTGGATGACAACGCAGTGCGCTGGCATCTCAAAAATGTGTTATAGTCCGTACAGTCATATTATAGTAGAGACAAGGTCAGACTCACTAAAATGAGTGACAACCTAGCTTAACAACTTCTAAGCGAACAAAACAATACTATAAAATATGAGAAGTACAAACGAAGCTGATAAAGTAGATATACCAAAACTAAGGTGATGAAGACAATCTCATAAAAGAGCCTATTTGCCAGCTACCTCCACAAAGTGTGTCCACCTACACACAACAAGAGAGAAAATGTTGGGGGGTTATATAGGGGCCTACCTTAGTTAGACCCCCGTTTAGGTATTTCCACTACCATGGACAGCCAAAGGAGAGAGATAAAGAAGCAATGTAATGAAAACACAAACACTACAATGCAGTACTATGCTACTCACCAAATGATAGAGGAGAGGGGAGGGAAGCTTACCACCTCCACCAAGAGACTCAAGGTTGCTTGGGGGAGAAATGAGAGGAACTCAAGCCTCTGCTACAAATGGCATGGTCCCAACCATGATCTACCAATTTGATGGAGTGTGATGTTGCTACAATGGACTGCTTGGAAGTGAGTGAAAATGGAAGCTTGAAGTGTGCTCAAGAGTTCAAGTGAGGTTGTGAAGAGTTCTGAAGAGTCGGAATGCAAATTGAAAGAGTGAATTTGAAGGAATGAAGATGAAAATGGCCATATTTGGGTTGGTTGGCCAAAGGAGGAATTACAACTTTACTTCCAATAGGAAGAGTAACACCTCTGTTGGCTCAACCGTAAGAATCTACCATGGATGTAAGTGTGTCATGCAAACGTCTATGCATTGAGTAGGAATCCTCAATAGAAACGCCTCCATCGACACACAAAATAGGTACCAGATGGACCACCAACAACAGGCTTAAGTAAATTTAAGCCTCCGACATTAGTTTTCTAAAGTGTATAAAGGTAAAAAGGGGAATTCTGCCTAGGGTGAAAATTTGCTCTTTGACATTTTTCCCCCACTTTAGTGAGCACGAGTATTGATGAGTGCTCGGTAAAGTAGATCAAGAAGAGAGTAGGGTTAGAAAAGTATACCTGAACCATTGAGGAAGCAGTACTCAGTCTAGCATACCTGAAGGTGTAGGAGATGCGAAGGACTCCATAGCTACTCAAAACTATGAAGCTGGAACAAAGTGTCTTATAGGCACACGAACCTGCAAGGAGGCAACCCCCAAGATCTCTTGCATGGAGGAAGCCACAAGGAAGTAGACTCCGCAGATTCAAGAAGTGGCGACACGTCTACCCACAAATAGAGCATATCAAGGGTGGCGACACATCTACCCGCAGATAAAGCGCATCTAAAGTGGTGACACGTCTACCACCAGATAGAGCATGTCAAGAGTAGTGACATGTCTACCTATAGATAGAGAGTGTCTAAAGCAGCAACACATCTACCTATAGATAGAGTGTGTCTAAAGTGGCGACATGTCTACCTATAGATAGAACGTGTCTAAAGCGACGACACATCTACCTACAAATAGAACGTGTCTAAAGTGGTGACACATCTACTAACAGATAGAGCGTGTCTAAAGCAAAAACACGTCTACCTGCAGATAGAATGCATCTAAAAGAAATTGATCACAAAGATCAAAAAAATTTCAAAGGGGTCCCTCGAGAACCCTTCAAAAGGAGAGGGGTCCACTCAAGGGATGTGTTGTTTGAAAGGTAAGGTCTAGTCAGGCTGCTCCCAAGCTAGACGTCAAAAATTCCATTTGTTACAAAGGCTTTTGAAGAAATGGTCCCTAAGGAACCCATTGATCTATTTATGATCTAGGGAAATTGCTTACAGAATGCTTCATGTAAACGAAAACTTAATAAAATGCTTAAATGAACAAATTAACATAGCATGATTACCAAGATAATAAACTAAAAAGAAAGAGAGAAGATAAAGAGGAGAACAAACGCAATTGATAATGGAGTTCATCCCTAAGAACTATGTCAATGGGCCCCTCTCCAATGGAGTGACCGATCCGATTATACTCCAAAAATAGTTACAATTGCTTCAAGATTATCTCCCTTAAGCACAGCAGCATGACGTTCCTCTGATGTGCGGAAATGTCTTCGATATCTCCCAAGCATTCTCCCGTTCTCACCACCTGGACTTGGCCAAACAAAGGCCTACTACCTCCTTTTATACATAAAATATGCCTAAAAAGGCTTAACCATCAAATTAACGAATTAACCCCCTGTGAACAAATTGTACAATGACCATTTTGTCCCTTAATCCTATTTTGTTCAAATAGTTAGAGTAAATTTTGGCCTTACAAGCTTATTTAGCTAGGCTCGGCCAATTATCCTCTAACAAAATCAAACAGACTCCATACATTATTCGAGGACTTTCGGTGGTCTAACGGTGCTTTACTATTTTACATGCCACGTGGTCAGGGGTTCAAACCCCGCCGGCCACGTTTTAAACCCAATCTGCCGAAATTAGAAAGAACAAAACAAAACGGCTCTATATTTGTATATGACGGGTATGTTTGGTGCAACGGCCACCGATGGTTTTGGACTCATGGCAGGTCACGAGTTCGAGCCACAACAAGAATTTTGTTCAAAAAACTCACACACTGGAGACACAAGGACACGTGTCAATCCCTCATTCGCCATAGATGACACATCCACGCTAACCAGGCTACTGACGTGTATGTTGACTATGATGATCTGTCGTACGGATGCCACGTGTCGCATGGTGATTGGTTCATACAAGATGACTTGGATGCCATGTGTTATGCTGAGATTTTTCCACATCATCATCCATATAGTACGGACTGACACATCAGCATGATGACGTCATTAGTTGTACCCTCTAGTCAACCAAACTTTGACTGCCAATAGCTTGAGCATAAGATGTCGGATTTCAACGAAACGAGCGTTGCCAGATTCGTCTCGACGAGCCCTTCGATTTGACACCACTTTTATCGATTTCTGAGATGATCATTTTTTTCACCTTTTGGACAACCCCTGGTGGTAGTTTGACTAGCCGTAACTTGAGCAAACGAACTCCTTTTCGCTCCGTTCAAGTTGTGTTGGAATCAGGACATTGAACTCTTTCTGATGGTGCTAAATTCTGGAGTATTGGAGACACTTCAAATTTCACTAAAAAATGTCCCCCGTATCAGGCCTCCCCACTGGAGAGCTTTTGGACCTCCGAAAGCTTGATTACTTGGAAAGCAAGTGAGGGTAAAGTTCCCTCACTTACCAACCTCCATCCATTTTTCCTTGCTTGGATGCATCCCCTTAAGTCCCACTCTAAGGTACTCAATTGCTCCTCTTCATGAAGTTCTGACATTTCTGTCGAGAATGACATCTTCTGGCAACTCTGACATGTACTCTGGTGAAAGGTCATCAACTAATGGAACCTGAATGTCTGTGACTTCATCTAGTATCATTGGAGGTTCATATAGTTTCAAATTCTCAACATTGACAACCGGGTAAATATGCATGTATGGAGGAAGATTGAGGCGAAAGGCATTGGTACCAATCTTCTCAAGGATCTCAAAAGGACCATACCTAATTGGCTTAAGCTTTTTACCTTCACCTTGCATCCTTTCCTTGCTGATGTGTAACCAAACTCGGTCTCCAACTTGAAAATGATGATCAGTGCGATGTTTGTCATGGCGAACCTTGTATTTTGCTTGGTTTTGTTCCAACTGTGCTTCCACTACCTAATGAATTGCTTGGACTTTTTGGATGAACTTCAAAGCCTTCTCTGCATCATGGTGTCCATCTTCAACATCATCTTTCCCAAAAGCAAAATCCATCGGTGTCTTGGGCACATAACCAAAGCATGTCTCAAAAGGAGACCTCTTAGTAGAAGAGTGTGTTGCATGGTTGTAGGCATGCTGCACATAATGAAGATTCTCATCCCATAACTTAGGATGCTTGCTGCAGTACCCTCTAAGTAGATGCACAACTGTCCTGTTTACAACCTCTGTCTGTTCGTCAGTCTGCGGATGGAAGGTGGTACTCTTCTTCAGTCTGGTGTCCATGAGTCCCCATAAAGTTGACCAAAATTCCCCAAGAATCGAGAATCTCGATCCAATACAATAGAAGTAGGTAACCCAAAATGAACCCATACAAATTGAAAGTACATATGAGTTGTCAGCTCAGCAGTGACCTGTTTCTTACAAGGCATCAAAATACACATTTTGCTGAACCGATCAACTACTGCATACAAATAATCATGTCCCTTCCTAGACATAGGTAACCCCCCAACAAAGTCCATTAACACACTTTCCCATGGACGAGAAGGTATAGGTAGAGGTGTGTACAACGCCAATTTCCTGTTACTAGGCTTACTAGTTGCACACATAACACAACCTCTAATATACTTAGTTACAATTTCTTGCATACGAGGCCAATAACAATATTTCTGTAGCTGAGACAATGTTTTGTTTACCCCAAAGTGTCCTGCAATCAATGAGGTATGTGCTTCTCTAATAACCTGTGCTTGTTCATCCCTTGGAACACATAATTTTCCCAAGTGATATAACAATTTATCCTGCACATAATAATCTTTCTCTTCTACATGTTTACCTTTCATTAAAGCAGCATAGATATCCTTAAAGTTCTCATCATTAGCATATTGTTCCTAAAAACTTTCATGAACCATAGAACTATTATGAAGGATTATCAAAGCATTCATCATAGGAGGCCTAGAGAGCATGTCTACTACTTTGTTATGGGTACCTTTCTTATACTTAATAACCAAATGAAAATATTGCAAAAAACCCATCCACCAAAAGTGCCTACTTTGTTGCAGTTTAGATTGTGAGTGCAAATACTGAAGTGGCTGGTGATCAGTGTGGATTACAATTTCTTTCCCAATTATGTAATGTTTCCATTTTTTAAAATTCTGAACTAAAGCATAAATTTCTTTATCATAAGTGGGATAGTTACTTACTGCTCCTGAAAAAGTTTCAGAGTGGTAGCAAATTGGTTTACCTCCTTGCATGAGTACTGCTCCCATGGAAAATCCACTCGCATCTGTCTCGATCTCAAATGGTTGATGTAGATCTGGTAAAGCCAGAACTGGTGCGGTGCTCAACTTTCCCTTCAAAGTTTCGAAAGCCTTTTGTTGTGAACCTCCCCACCGAAAAGTTGCTCTTGTATTGGTTAATGCATGTAATGGCGATGCTATATAAGAGAAATTTGTAATAAACTTCCTTCAGTACTGAACTGCACCTAGGAAACTTCTGACCTCTATGACTGTACTTGGCTTAGGCCAGTTTACAATAGCTTCAACCTTCACAGGGTCTACTTTCAATTGACCACCCCCTACAACATAGCCTAAGTACACTAAGGATGTCTTAGCAAATTCACATTTAGACATCTTTACATATAGTTTTTCTTTTCTCAATACATCAAAGACTTTCTTTACATGACTTACATGATCTTCCCAAGTTTGAATGAATACAAGAATATCATCTAGATATACTATGACAAAATCATCAATAAAAGGTTGAAAGACATCATTCATGACTCTCATAAAGGTAGCCGGTGCATTACAAAGCCCAAAAGGCATAACCAACCACTCAAATAGTCTCTGTTTTGTCTTAAATGCAGTCTTCCAAATATCATCTTCTGCAATTCTTATCTGATGATAACCACTTCGCAAATCTAACTTAGTGAAATAAACTGCATGTTTTAACTGATCAAGTAAATCATCAATTCTAGGAAGAGGATACCTGTTCTTTACCGTTATCTTGTTCAAGGCGCAGTAGTCGATGCACATCCTCCAAGTTCCATCTTTCTTTGGAACCAACACAATTGGAGAACCACAAGGAGATGTACTAGGATGAATAACTCCTTTTTCCACCAACTCCTAAACCTGCTTTTTTATTTCCTCATTCTACATAACAGATAAATAGTACATGCTGATATTAGGAAGTGGCACATCCTGCTGTAACTGGATTTCATGTTGTATCTCTCTCTTGGGCGATAACCCCTTCGATTCCTGAAACAAGTCATCATAAGCGGAAATAATTTTGACCATTTCAGCTTTATGTTTAGGGTCACACCCCTTGAATGCCTCAGATTTATCATCTTCTTTGGATTTTACAAGCATTAATACAAAGTTCTTACTTGAGTTGACCAACCTCTTCATTTGACCAACATTAACTAGTGTAAGATTAGTCTTCACCTTATGTGCCCGTACAATGTATTCTACCCCATCTTTAAAAAGATGATACTTATTCTCCCCCCTATAAAAGATTGTTTTTCTATCATAAAGATAAGGACTTCCCAACACAAGCCCACAAATATCCAAAGGAACTACATCTACTTCTACCTCATCAACAAAGTTTGCAGTGATAGCAAATCTCAATTTACAAATGCATCATTGCAAACCCATCCAAGTGGATATGGCTTTGGATGAGGTGTTGTAGCCAAATTTAATTTCTTTACCACTTCCTCAGATATTAAGTTGACTTGAACCCGTATCAAACAATGTATCAACCTTAGTGTGTTTTGATACAACACAATTATTCTTTCTTTGTACCTTGCACTGGCATTAGAAAAACTTGCATCAAGAGAGAGATATACCTTTCCCTTTACCTTGGATTCTGGCAGCAACAATCTTTGTCTCATCTCCGGAGTCAGAACCAAGATCCTATTGAGTCACTGCAGTAGTTTTTTGCTTTCCTTTATTACCTCCATATCTTTTCGGCCTCAACTCAGGATGAAGCTTCCAACATCTTGAATCATCATGCCCCTCTTTCTTGCAATGGGAGCATGTGGGTTTCTCACCCTCTTTCTTAGTTGTAGTTGTCTTCTTCCCTTTGCCTTTATCTTTATCTTTGTCTTTGTCTTTACCCTTAGACTTACCCTCGAACTTAGATGGCTTCTTGGAAAAGTTATCACTGAAAGTGTTCTTACCCCTTGACTCTAAATGAGTAGCTTGAACAGACACCTCGTCTAGATTGTTGGGACTCAACATCAAAATAGTGTGCCTAAGGTAAGAATGCAAACCACCTATGTACTTAAGTAATGTGTCTTGAGTATATAAGGGAACATTTAAAGCAATAGCCCGTTTTCTAAACTCATGAGTATAATCCTGGACAAACTACCCCTTACCTTGCCTAAAGGTTTTCCAATTCATGGATAATTGTTGCATGTAACCTAAAGGACATAATTGTTTCCTAAGGGCAGCAACAAACTCCATCCAAGACATATTAACATGACCATGGCGAGCAATTTCTTCCCAAGTCTTACTATCCCACCAGGTGAGAGTTGTACCTCCCAACCAGAGAGTGGCTAATTGGATCCTAGAAGCATCTTCTACTAGGCCTTGAATCCTATAGTACACTTCTACTTGTTGGACCCAATCATCTAACTTCTCAACATTTAACTCCCCACAGTACTTAGGTAACTCAAATTTTACATCTAGCTTAATAACAGGCTTAGACTTGCTCTTAAATGGATTTGCAACAGAAGGAGAAGGAGAAGGAGGAGAAGGGGGAGAAGAAGAAGAGGGAGAAGATGGAGGAGAAGGAGTTTCTGGAGTTTTCTCCTCTGTGTCTTTCTGATCTTCCTCCTTCTTGTGCTTAGAAGAACCTCCCTTTTCACGCTTCTTCTTTTCTGCATAAAGTTCTTCCACCATCGCCTTCATGTCTAGAAATAGCTTCTGGAAATCCTTTGGACCGAGCTTCGAACTTTTTTCACCTTCTTTTCCTTCCATATGTGATGGTTGATTAGCTCTTTGTCTTCTGATCTCAGGATTATATTCTTCAAGTTCTCCTTCACCTCGCTGAATCCTAGATCTCATTAGCATTCAATTTCTGCAATACTAGCCACACACAAAGCTCTGATACCAACTTGATCTATTTAGGATCTAGGGCAATTGCTTACAGAATGCTTCACGTAAATGAAAACTTAATAAAATGCTTAAATGAACAAATTAACATAACATGATTGCCAAGATAATAAACTGAAAAGAAAGAGAGAAGATAAAGAGGAGAACAAACGCAATTGATAATGGAGTTCATCCCTAAGGACTATGTCTCCAGGCCCCTTTCCAACGGAGTGACCGATCTGATTATACTCCAAAAATAGTTACAATTGCTTCAAGACTATCTCCCTTAAGCACAGCAGCATGACGTTCCTTTGATGTGCAGAAATGTCTTCGATATCTCCCAAGCATTCTCCCGTTCTCACCACCTGGACTTGGCCAAACAAAGGCCTACTACCTCCTTTTATACATAAAATATGCCTAAAAAGGCTTAACCATCAAATTAATGACTTAACCCCCTGTGAACAACTTGTACAATGACTATTTTGTCCCTTAATCCTATTTTGTTCAAATGGTTAGAGTGAATTTTGGCCTTACAAGCTTATTTAGCTAGGCTCGACCAACTATTCTCTAACAAAATCAAATAGACTCCATACATTATTCGAGGACTATCGGTGGTCTAACAGTGCTTTACTATTTTACACACCGTGTGGTCAGGGGTTCAAACCCCGCTGGCCACGTTTTAAACCCAATCCGCCGAAATTAGAAAGAACAAAACAAAATGGCTCTATATTTGTATATGACGGGTATGTTTGGTGCAACGGCCACCAATAGTTTTGGACTCATGGCAGGTCATCGGTTCGAGCCGCAACAAGAATTTTGTTCAACAAACTAACTCACACACCGGAGACACAAGGACACATGTCAACGCCTCATTCACCATAGATGACACATCCGTGCTAACTAGACTGCTGATGTGTATGCTGACTATGATGATCTGCCATATGGATGCCACGTGTCGCATGGTGATTGGTTCGTACAAGATGAATTGGATGCCACGTGTTATGCCAAGATTTTTCCACATCATCATCCATACAGTACGGACTGACATGTTAGCATGATGATGTCATCAGTTGTACCCTCTAGTCAACCAAACTTTGACTGCCAATAGCTTGAGCATATGATGTTGGATTTCGACGAAACGAGCATTGTTGGATTTGTCTCGATGAGCCCTTCGATTTGACGCCACTTCCATCAATTTCTAAGATGATGTTTTTTCTGGATGACCCCTGGTGGCAATTTGACTGGAAGTTTGACTGGCTGTAACTTGAGCAAACAGACTCCTTTTCGCTCCATTCAAGTTGCATTGGAATCAGGACGTCGAACTCTTTCTGATGGTGCTGAATTTTGGAGTATTGGAGACACTTCAAATTTCACTAAAAAATGTCCCCCAGATCACCCATCGTGAAGGAGAAAGGGGGTCCACCCAAGGGACACACAATTCAAAAGCAATTGTTCTCTTAGAATGATTCTTCATCAAGGGATCCTTTCGAAAGATGTTCACTTCATCAAGGAATTTGAAAGGAAGGAAATGCCCCCACATGAGGGGAAGTTAAATCTATTCCCACTTCGGAGGAAGGTCTTCAAGCCCTTTCTTTATGAACCCATGATGAAGGAAACACATTCCATTAGGGTTCCAAGTTGAGAATACAAATCTAAGGAAAAAATCATTATGAAGACTTTCAAGAAAAGATTCGTTGGCAATGAAATCATTTTCTGAAAATTGAAGTGTTAAAGGGGAGCACTGTCACATATAGGAGGGACAACTCAAGCAAAGAAGAGAGAAAGATAAAGAGAAGCAAAAGAGAAAAGAAAAATTCAAATAAAGGACACAGGGGGATCTGGTTTAGCAGGGTCAAATTTTTTTGAGTTCATATAATAATAGGTAACCACAATGCAAGGTGAAAGATCATCAATCCCCAACCAAATCAGGAAGAATGCATGAAAAACAAAGTAAAAATAAAAAATTGAGTCAACATGGAAGGGAAGCCTAAATTCCTTGACGCTTTACATCATCCCCAATTTATCAAAAATCAAGCACAAACATAGAAGAATGATGATACAAATAGAAGAAGGTTTACGACACAAAAACCATGCATGTATCCAAGCACCAACAAGGGTGAAAAGGGTCATCCAGGAACACATAGCATGAGTACGGGGGAACACATCACAAAACACACACACACACAAGATCAAGAAAAAAGGGACCTCCTTTGAACACTGATCATCCAAGAGGCCATCTACTTCCCAATTTAGATCCTCATAAGGGGAAGGAGGACAAGCCTACAAGGTTGGAATGTTAAGAGGAGGGGTGTTCGGGCCTCCCACAACAAGGGCCAAGGAAGAGGGCCCCTCAAGATCCTCTCCACCGAGCTCTTGTGGAGTCAAAGTTAGTGATTTCACGAAGATCACTGCTAGGGTCGGGACTTCGTCGATGGAATTGAACATGCATCCCATAGGAACATCATGCTTATCCTCAGCGGATGGCACAGGTTGTGCCTGAGGTCCACCACTAGGCTCGCCGAATAACTCAGGAGTGGTGATGAATTTAGGGGAAGCTAGGACTAGTTCTATCACAAGGACAAGACAAGTCATCACAAGACCACCTTGCAAAGAAGGTGGAATCCCCTTACGTCCTTTATCACTAGAAGGACCAACCTCCACCTATTTCTTTGTGGGAGGAGATGAACTCCCCACAGACGAAGCTAGGGGTGTAGAGAAAGAGGAAGAAATAACTGCAACCGATATGACTAGAGTATTAACCATATCCACAAGCTTTGGAAAGGGTTGAATATCTAGAACAAACATCAACAAAGGTGGCTTCGCCGAAGGAGCGATAAACACCTGTACCCATTTAGGGTTAGGCACATTCAAGCTCACAATGAAAGCCAGGGGAGGATCAGATCAAAGAGAAATGGAAGGAAGGGAGGAAGAAGACGTTGCAGGAGGTTCTGAAATAAGAGTAGTCATTCCTTCCTCCTTTTGTTGTGATGTAGCATGCTCGGCCATGAGAGCCTTTCGCTGGCGCTTGCGCTCACATGCAAGGTGGTTTCTATGGCTCTTGGAGTTAGAATCTAGAGCTTGCAAAGGGACAAGAGGCTCTTGCTTGACCATAGGAGCATTCACTACAACCGTTTCGGGTAGAGGAATGGGTTCCTTTATAGGAGCAGGGGGAGCAAGCTGAGAGGCGACAAGAGGAGTTGACTTGAGAGCCTCGGTAGTAGGCCTCTTTCCACTCACTGCCTTGGGAGCAGGAATAGTAGGAGGCTATGGTGGTCGAGACAAGGAGGATTCTCCTTGAAGGATCTTCTTCCTCTCATACTAAATGGGTCTAGGTTCTATTGGTAAAACAAGAAGCTCAAATGTGGGATGCTTAGGCTTTCACCAAGTAGGAACTAAAGGGTTCTATAAACGAGGAGTGGATCCTGATGGTACCGCAGTTGAGCTAGGGGAAGCATCTGATTGGGCAGTGGAAGAGGAAGAAGGATCACAAGACCACTATTCTTCTTTCCTCTTTCGAGCCTTAGCATTTCCATCGCTATTAGCCTTCAAGCAAGCCCTATGTGAGATAGCATAGAGTGGAGGATACCTTACCTTTGGCCTTAGACGTCCTTTCTTATAGTTCTAATATGTCTTATGTAAAAGGTTCATCCTAGGTAGAAGGGGACCCATAAGCACAAGCCACGGGTGATCCAAGAAGTAGCTACCACGCAACCGATAGTCGATAACCGATGTCGTGGATCACATGCACAGAACCTCCATGGATAAATTTCAAACATTTATGCATGACAGAGGGAACCACATTCATCACTACCAACCAAGGGATACCCAACTTTACACAAAAGAGTTCGGACCTAGGGATGATATCAAACAAGACGTTTACAAACTTAGGCCCGACTAAGACCGATAGGACAATGCTACCCAAGGGGGTACAGAAAGCTCATCATGCATGCAAATGAAACTCACGGGAGCATCATATCCATCCTTATGTAAAAATTTAATTAGCATGATCTCCTTTGTTATTATATTTACTTGTGATGTCGGGTCAACGAGAACATTTGCTACGATGTTCCCATTAATCTGTGCGGGAATGTAAAGAGATAGTTCCCTATTAAAGCCCATCAACAAGTCATGTGAAGTAAAGGTTATGCCAACACTACTATCCACAGGTTGCGCAGAGGGGATGGGTTGATGCAGAAAGGAGGCCATTACACACACTAGACAATACCTTCACATAATCCCCAAAGGTTATTGGATAAGACAGTGACCTAATTAAGGTTTCGTCGTGCAATAACTTTGGAACCTTCCAACTACGCCACCTAGGGGTCGCAGGTTGGGTTGCAAGGAAACAACCTTACAACACTCACACCTAAAACACTCCTAGAGTATGAGGAAATGAACTGTCAGTATTGCAAGAATGGAACCAAAATGGTTCATGTTGGGTTTTCCAAAAATGTAAGAGAGAGGGACCACCGTGTGCAAGACCCCAGGTCATGGAGGGTCAAGATACAAGAGGATGCCCTAACTTACCTCAACTAAGTGTATTGTTTAGGGTATGAGGGTGAGAATGATGAGGATTTTGAGATCCTATAATCATTCTTCAATCCTAAGTTTTAAGATGGGGTTAGGCAAGTCAGTTTTTTAGTCCAACTCTGCACCTTAGGAAGCTCTTTGCCTAAGGATGTCAGCATAGACTTTGGATGATAGTGCAACACGCTAGCATCTCAGAAATTCATTGTAGTCTATACAATCATATTACAGAAAAGACAAGGTTGGACTCGCTAAAACGACTGACAACCTAGCTTAACAACTTCTAAGAGAACAAAACAACACTATAAAATATGAGAAGTACAAACAGAGGTGATAAAGTAGATATACCAAAGCTAAGGTGACGAAGACGATCTTGTAGAAGAGCCTATTCACTAGCTACCTCCACAAAGTGCGTCCACCTACACACAACAAGAGAGAAAATGTTGGGGGGGATGTATAGGGGCCTGCCTTAGTCAGACCCCCGTTTAGGTGTTTCCACTGCCACAGACAACCAAATGAGAGAGATAAAGAAGCAATGTAATGAAAACACAAACACTACAATGTAGTACTATGCTACTAACCAAATGATAGAGGAGAGGAGAGGGAAGCTTACCACCTTCACCAAGAGAACTCAAGGCTACTTAAGGGAAAAATGAGAGGAACTCAAACCTCTACTGCAAATGGTGTGGTCCCAAATGTTCTCTACTGTGTTGATGGAGTGTGATGTTGCTGCAATGGAATGCTTGGAATGCATGGAAGTGAGTGAAAATGGATGCTAAATTGTGAGTATGGAAGCTTGAAGTGTTCTTAAGAGTTCAAGTGAGGTTGTGAAGAGTTATGAATCTTAGATTTGGTTGTGAAACCACCCAAGATCAAAGTGACTGAAGGAAAGCAAGACAAGAACCCAAAGATGAACAAAACTCAACACTCTCCTAGCATTGAACTAGACTCACAATTTGAGCTAGTGTTCTCATTAGCATAAGGAGAGGTGAGGGCTTGTTTATATAGAAAAATAGAGGCAAATAAAATGAAGAGGAATAATAACCCCCCTTTACCCATAATAGGCGGGAGGTTTTACCTACTTGGTAAATGCCAAATACATGGTTATGCCAACTCAGGTAAAGACAAAGAAATGGTTATGGGGAGGTGGCTAATAAATCCAAAAGAGGGTGTGACATCCAACCACCCAAATGTGGGTGTGAATGAAACATGTGATTGTAGGATTATGCCACATGTCCTCCTCCTAACCATTATAATATAACCTAAGCAAGCTTAATAATGTGTGAAGGAAAAATAGATATTCCCTAACATAAGGAAAATAAAAAACCTACACTAACACCCCCCCTTAAGCATAGCTTAGGTGGGTGAAGAGACACAAAGATGCAAATATGGGTCCCAACTACTAGGCCATGTTAGGTACCCATGTACAAAATACTCCCACAAATGGAGTAAAAGAGAAAACCCAGTGGGACAAAAATCCTCCTCAAAAGAGAGAAAAGAAAACAAGTTTCCCAACACAAGAAGAATCCCATGCAAGGAAGAAGTCCCCTCCAAATTAGAAAGGATAGGAAAGACCATGTAGCCTTCCCCAAAGTAGTCAACTATGCCAATGGCTGAAGCTCGAAACTAAATGTAGAACATGGTCCACAATCATCAAACAATTTTCCTCCCCTTAGGAAGAAACAAAACAAAAGGTGTATGAAGAATGTCTTCCCATTCCTGAAATGAATATGAGGGAAGAAAGCTCAAAAAGTATGAAGTCTCTGAAAACTGCTCATTTGTCTCCATGTTGATGTCGAAAGCTGCCACCACCAAATCAAGTGTTCTAGGCCATACTGATGAAGATGACAATCCAAAACCTAGTAGAGATGTGTGTAAAACAAAATCCAAAGACTCAACTACCTCCTCTAAAGACAGAGATGCCTCCTCCAAATGATGCTCAAAAGTATCCACACTCATGTCAAACTATGATGAATGATCATGTGGAGGATGAACACGAGGATCCAAAGGTTCCTCCATAACAACTAAAGAAGAATAAACTTCATCAAAGAGAAGATGGATGTCATGAATAGTGTCTCCCAAGTCCGAAATATGAGACTTTATGAACAAACCTGCAATGTCTGTCAAGTAGTCATCCCAAGCAACTATATCTAGAAGATGATGTCAATCATGTTGTGCTGAATCACAAGTAGCCATGAATGTAACACAAGTATCCTCATAAGCAATAGTAGATAGAGGAGAAGGAATGCAAGGCTCAATAACTAGATTTGATGTGAGAATACTAAGATTCAAATAGCCAAAATTCTCCTCAAAATCAAATGTCACACAATGAGTGTGATCAACAACCTAAGGATCAGAACAATCATCAGGTGCAAAGTCTGAAAAGGTATACAACCAAGATTCATGATCAACTATCCCAGTAGCAATTTTATCTCTCTACTCTCCAAGTCTCTGATGATAACTGAATCAGGTGTGAATTCCATAGTCTTCCCTACTCCACCATGAGTGATCTGATAGATGGAAAGAAGATTGTTTGTCAAATGAGGTACACACAAAACATCATTGAAGGTTCCATCCCCAATATCAACAGAACCCTTCCCAATTATACTCATGTAAGTGTTGTTGCCCATCAGAATAGGTGGCATAACACAAGGCTCAAAAGAAGAGAACGTAGACTATGAAGAAGCCATATGATGAGAAGCTCCATAATCTAGGAGTCATTTCCCTAATTCATGACTTGTAGAAGCACAAAGAGCTTTACCTTTATTTTTCTTAGACTTAGAAGAAAATCCTGCATGACCTTTATCCTTACTAGATCTTGACTGTTTGGAATGTGAAGAAGAAGAAGTAGACTCAGACATTCTAGAAGGTAGATCAATGTTGTTCTTTTTAAGAAGATGTTTCAATTCATCAATATCCTTCTTATATCAAAAATGTTCTTCATGTCCAATACTCTTGCAATATGAACAAGTAGTCTTCTCCTTCTTAGATGATTCCTCCTTGGAAGAGGATTTGTGTTGTGCTTGATTTGTTTGTGGATTTTTCTTAGATTTCTTTTGTTTATTGTCAGATTGTCCTGACTCTTTCTATCCCTTAGGCTGACTAGCCAACAAGGCTTGAGTCTGTGATGGCTTTATGAGACCCATAGAAAGAAGCTTCTATTGTTCATGCATTAACATCTTAGAAAAAGATGTAAATGAAGGCATAGTATATGTAGATCCCATAGTCAGTCTATAAGTATGAAAGCTAGAAATAAAAGTTGCAAATTTAGAACCAAGTTTATTCAGTGTATTATAGATTAACTAAATGTCCTTTTTATCAATACCACAAGCTTTACATTGTGCTCTCAGATCATTGACCTTAGTAATGTAATCCTGGATGTTGCCAAAATTCTTTGGATCAAGGCTCATCAATTCATTTTCAATCTGATAACCTTTGACTTCATCTATTGTGTCATACAAATATTTTAACTTTTCCCAAGCATTATGTGAATTTTTACAAGCTTAAATCTAACATAAGATCTAGGGAAACAAAACTACGAAGACATCTAAGAGCTTTTGTATGTTCAAGCATCCATTTTATCTTTTCCTTATCATCTTTAGGTTCAACTACCTTGTTTTCAACATATGGAGTATACCCAAGTTGCATTAAGGCATTCCATGCATGTTGATGCCATGTTGCATAATTATAAGGTGTTAGCAAAGGAACCTTAGAATAATCCATGTGTGAAAAAATAAAAAACAAACACACACAAAGAGAGGCCCCCCCTTTTTCACTCAATTAAGAATCCCCCCCAACAAAAAATGATTTGGCACTTTATCAATCAATGCATTTACAATGCTAGAGTTGTTTTCCAAAGTTTTACAAATGTCTAAAATAGACTCAAATATTGATAGTACAATCAAATCTTAGAATGAGAACATCAAAATAGCACCAATGTGTAGTGCTCAGAAAAATATTCACTTTCAAAAAAAGAATCACCTCAATACGAGGTCGTACGTGAAACTTACATCCATTTGAAGTTCAAAAAAATGATGACTATGCTTTAGATCTGATGAAAAAACTAAATTTCTAGAAAACTAGAATCACTTGAGCAAAAATAAATCACACCACTGTAAAGAGAGTGAAATTTTACCCCAAATAAAAAAAATTGCACTGAAAAACACCTTTGTATGATTGAGAACAAGCCCTTCGAAGTTTAGGTGCAAAATTGAAAACTTCAATGGTGAAGAGGTCCATTTTTGAAAAGAATCATATCTTCCAAATTTGGTAAAATTCTGCTAAATATGGAGAACATCCAACTTTTTCTGCACTACCAATTAAAAGTAAAAGTCTTCTATATTTAGAAGATCGCCTGCTAAAGTAAGTCTCTACCAAATTGCAGGGATTACCAAATTTACTGCTAACTTAGCAGTACCACCAAATTACAAGAAAGTCAAAATGTTGATATCAGTATTGTACACGTGTAGGTATGAAGTGTAGCAGATCTGAATTTTAAATTGCTATTTTTTTTTCTTTTGAAATTTTTGATAAATTAAAAAACTCTTTTTTTTTAAAAAAAAAATCAATTTTTTTTTAATTTTTAAATAGAAGAAATTGTTGCAAAAAGGGCACAGGGCTTAGCAGGGTGCCTGCGTACCTTGCAAGTATGGGCATGCGCAGTGTCTTTTATGATTTCTTTTTCAAAAAAAAATTGAATTCCATTTTTTTTTTCCTCAAAAGATTTTTTTTTCTCAATAATTCTTTTTGAAATTAAAAAAACTGCATTTTAATTCTTTTTGAAATAATAATTTTTTTTGATGATGCAGAAAAATAATTAAAAAATATTTCCATACTGTACTTTGTGCAGGTGGGTCGTATGGCTCACCTCCAAAAACATTTTGCCCCAAAAATGACTTTCTCCAAAATTGACAAATTGACAGTCGATCCTTAGGTTTTAACACCTTTTGAGCATGATGGTGAGGTCCGTTTGGGCTGAAAATGCTCCAAAAGATCAACTACCTTTAGGAACCTCTCTAAAAACCTTTGTTTCAGTCATTCACAGATCTCACACCCGATGTCCAATTTAGACGAAATAAAAGCCAATTCTGACTTTTCTAGCTGCTCTAAACTCAATTATGAGCTCAAAATGTCTCCAAGAAGCTCTTAAATACTTGCAACAAAATGAAATAGAAAAGAACCCCCCTAGAAATTGATATCTCTATCAAGTGTTTTTGCTTCTCTAGGTCATCATTGGATGCAAGAGAAGAGCATACTTTTCTTTCAAGAATGGATTGAACAAATTGCTAACCTACAACTCCCAATCGGCTCTGATACCATGTTAGATTTGGTTGTGAAACCACCCAAGATCAAAGTGATTGAAGGAAAGCAAGACAGGAACCCAGAGATGAACAAAACTCAACACCCTCCTAGCATTGAACTAGACTCACAATTTGAGCTAGTGTTCTCATTAGAATAGGGAGAGGTGAGGGCTTGTTTATATAGAAAAAAATTGAGGAAAATAAAACCAAGAGGAATAATAACTCCCCTTTACCCATAATAGGTGGGAGGTTTTACCTACTTGGTAAATGCCAAATACATGGTTATGCCAACTCAGGTAAAGACAAAGAAATGGTTATAGGGAGGTGGCTAATAAATCCAAAAGAGGGTGTGACATCCAACCACCAAAATGTGGGTGTGAATGACGCATGTGATTGTAGGATTATGCCACATGTCCTCCTCCTAACCATTATAATATAACCTAAGCAAGTTTAATAATGTGTGTAGGAAAAATAAATATTCTCTAACATAAGGAAAATAAAAAACCTACACTAACAATGAAGAATTGGAATGCAAATTGAAATAGTGAATATGAATGAATGAAGATGAAAATGAGCATATTCGAGTTGGTTGGCTGAAGGAGGTGTTACAACTTCGCTGTCAATGGGAAGAGAAACTCCCATGTTGGCTCAACCGTAGGAATTTTCCAGGGACGTAAGCGTGCTGCGTGGGCTTCCCCGATAGAAACTCCTCCACCGACACACAAAATAGGTGCCACGTGGACTGCCAACATCAGGATTAAGTAAATTTAAGCCTCCAACTTTGGTTTTCTAAAGTGTATAAAGGAAAAAAGGGGAATTGCACCTAGGGTGCAAATTCACTCCTATACGGTAACATTTCCATTTAAATAGAGCTTAAGAGGTGAAGCCGCTGTTCATCTGTATCTCCTAGCAAATGCATCTCCTACAATAGCCATACATATTCTTTGTAAAGAGGGAAGGAGTTGACTAATATTGTGGTTGAGGAAAGATACTATTGAAAATGGTCTAATGCTCGATTATGTTATTTATGTTATATCCAATCCATTACCATGAAATTAAAAAGTGGCTATCAATCAACTGTAATCCATAGCCTAAACATATAAAATTAATATGTGGAAATATGTAAAACCATCATAAAATACATGTAAAGGATAACTTAAAGTACTAAATATTATTATAGATAGGGCATATTTTTTTTTTATTTTAGAGGACAACCAAAATGACTGTTTATAAGAAATATCCTGGATATTGAATGCTTGATGCCTTCGCTTTGAGTAATGAGGAAAAACTATTAAACAATGGAGACAACAGATTGTGGTTGTGTGGAGAGAGATGGGTTGGTAACAGGCGAAACTCCTATTGTAAATAGCAGACACAACTACAAAGATGGGTGAGCAGAAACTCCACTAATTACCATTAGTTTGTAAATAGTCCATCCAAACATAAGACTTCACATAAGACTTGTGTGTTGTGACATATGTGTGAGCTAACTAAAGAAATATGCCAACACACCAATAAGACATTAAATCAAAGGAAACTAATAAAAAAGTAAAGAAAAATCTTAAAACAACAACACCTTCAAAAGTGTCTTATTATGCTCTATCTCCAAGGATTCATTGCAAGTGCTAGCCCTCAGTTGGTGTAAGCAACAGCTTGTTAGAATGACAACTTCGGAGAACGCTCACTTATTCAAAATGCATGTCTAGTTGCTAAATGATTTAAGCTATGATATGAAAACTAAGATGCTATGAACTTGAAATAAAAATACCTAAAAAATATTGCCAAATGTTGATTAGAATGCAACTATAGTAATAGCACTGAATTCACAAAATCTAGGATTGTTTTCAACTCACCAAGAGGTTGTATTTATAGGTTTTTGGAGGCAAGAATCTAGTTGGCAAAGATCAACAATCGAAAATAAGCCTGTCAAGATGAATAGTGAGAGATTCTGGAAGTTGAGAAAAAGATGGAAGGTTGAGAGAATAATGGAAGATGTTTCCTCCTACATTATCTTTTCCACTCAAAATTGAAGGAAAGTTGTCATTTGAGGAGTTAGTTGATAGTTGAAGATAAATCCCATAATTAAATAAATAATTTTTTTTAATTACATGTCACAATGAATTTAGAAGTTTTCATAATTAAATATTTAGTATTTAATTATATGTGAGAAGATGATATAAAAGAGTTTAATTAAATATATAAAATACTTAATTAAATATGAAGTGAAGAAAGTTTCTAATTAAATATTTTAGAATATTTAATTATATGAAGAGAAGAAAGTTTCTAATTAAATATTTTAGAATATTTAATTATATGAAGAGAAGAAAGTTTCTAATTAAATATTTTAGAATATTTAAGTATATGAAGAGAAGTAAGTGTTTAATTAAATATTAGAATATTTAATTAAATGTGGAAAAGGAATTTAGAGGAATATCATTTGAATTTAAAATTCAAACTTACGATAATTAATATAAATAAATTATAAAATCTATTTAATTAATTAAGAAGAAGAATAATTAAATAAACGTATTTATTTAATTAAATTAGAAGAATTAGAAAGTGAACGATATAAATAAATAATTAAATTTATTTATATGTAGATGACTTTAGAAAATTAATTAAATAATTCATATTTAATTAATTAAGAGGTTTGATTAACTGTGACCATTTTTAGATGTATACATTTTGCCCCTCTTTGAAGTGATGTGTTTTACGCATTGCTTCAAAGAATTAAATTTTTTGCCTCAGATGTGAATTTTGTAAAATTAATGCTTGCATGCCCCCTTAGTTGATGAATCAGATAAAATTTTGAATTTTTTAGATTTTTTTTTTTTTTTTGGAAATTTTTGATGATTTTGAAAATGTGTAGTGATTGGTTGTCTAATTCATCGGCCGATAAAGATGATTTGACAGAATCCGCTATTGAAAGATTGATATGAAATGATGATGATGATGATTTTGATAATTGATCTCATAATAGGTGAGAGTCAATGATAGGATGATGATGATTGACCTCATGATAGGTGAGGATCAATGATAGGTTTAGGTGAGGATCAATGATAGGTTGATAGATGATGGATCGATTAGATGAAAGGTGAGATGGGGAAGATGATGCAAAATGATGGAAAAGAGAGGATGATAAGCAATAGGAGATTGAGAAAAATGAGAAGAAAGAAAACACAAATGGATTCAAAAATAAATATGATGTTGCCCCAGTCAAACTACAAGCCAAGATGGATTGATGATGATGATTATAGTGTTGTTGATGAGGGAAGATACGTCCCAAAACAACACAAGGATAGGGAAGGATACATCCCGATGATGATGATGAGAGTGTTGTTGATGAGGGAAGAATACATCCTAAAACAACACAAGGATAGGGAAGGATACATCCCAATGATGATGATAATGATGAGAGTGTTGTTGATGAGGGAAGGATACATCCCGAAATAACACAAGGATAGGGAAGGATACATCCTGATTATGATGATGATGAGAGTGTTGTTGACAAGGGAAGGATACATCCCAAAACAACACAAGGATAGGGAAGGATACATCCCGATGATGATGATAATGATCAAGGCTTGTAGTAAGGCTAGGCACAAGACCAAAGGTATGATTAAATGATTTGTCCTAGATTGATCATCTATATTAACCATGCATATTTTAACTATGCAAAATGAACTACACACTATTGTCATTCTGTGAGCTAACTTTATGCTTATTTATCATCATTGAGCCTTTTGATATGTTGAAAGTTAGTACAAGCATCGATGGTATAATGTAGACCATGATGACTTGAGTACAACTTCCATACAACTTCCATTGAGATTTGATAGTGCAAAATAGCACAAGCATCTAGGTATAATGGGACCAAGATGACCTGAGCATCTCTTGTGTAAACAAGCAAGAATTAATCATTTTCCTATGCAAATTCGAAATGTCATCAACAATACTTTGTAGAGCATGTCCCGTGACAATTTGCATAGTAATACTGATTAACTCACAGAGAGAAGACAAAGATAATATCATTCTCCTTCCTAGCCCCTCTAGTTCCAAACATCATCGAGGTACTCCAGAGAAATGATAACAACAATCAAGATAAAATAATTGAACATAAGTGTTCAAGTGATCAAACCATGATTCAGAAGAGATCATCCAATGAGAGTTGATTTGTTTTGTTGTTGATGTTGATCTAGATGGTTGGTTGTGTTGATTGATTGTGATTGATGTTCAGCTTGATGTTTAGGATGATTGATGTTTTCACTAGGTTGTCTTGTTGCTGCTTGTCTGTTGATTTAAGCTCAAAACAAGTTACCCCTAGTGAGTTTAGGATATTGCCCCCATTCTAGATGAGACTGACCATTTTATTGATGAAAGCATACGATTTATTGAAAATTTTTATGGATTTTGGAAATATTTTTATTTTTTTGGATTTTGATGTTTTCAATTTTTTTTTTGGATTTTTCAAGGATATTTAAGATGGAATGGGATGACCAATTGAAGAAACAAGATGCCCCATAATATAAGAGAAGATGCATGACAAAGGATATGGTATGGAAGAATTGGATGAAGTGAATAGGATAAGATGCATGATTTTCAAGAAGATCCTTAACCTTGTCAAGATCAAAGGTGAAAATGAGGATAATGACCATGAATGATAAGAGGATAATGGAAGATAGTATATGGATAGGGAGATGGATATGAAATATAATATTTTCATGATAGGGAGATGAAGGAAGGGTTTAAGCATCAAGTTTCATGACTAATATCCCTCGAATATATGCTCTAATAGGCCATGGGAATGGGAATTAGCCTTATAAATGTTGGCATGATAGTAGATGCCAATTTTGATTAAAGGAGGAGAATGGGGATTGGATGTTGGATAATGGATAGGAGGTTGGAAGGCTTAGTGATGGATAGATGAAAAGGATGGCAAGATTAACATTGGCACAAACCTTGAAAGGTGATGGAGTGATGGAGGAAAAATGGATTTGGAAGGTGATATTATTTTAGATGAGAGATGGTGAGAAGCTTTCAGATTAGGAAAGTTGGAAGCCTTATAAAGCTTTGAATTAAAGGAGGATAATGGGGATTGGATGTTGGATAATGGATAGGAGGTTAGAAGGCTTAGTGATGGATAGATGAAAAGGATGGCAAGATTAACATTGGCACACACCTTGAAAGGTGATGGAGTGATGGAGGAAAAATGGATTTGGAAGGTGATATTATTTTAGATGAGAGATGGTGAGAAGCTTTCAGATTAGGAAATTTGGATGCCAATTTTGATTTTATTGCTTCTATGAGACTTTTAGGAATCCACATGACTTTTGATTTTGATATTTGCTTTATGGACCTTTGAGATTTTTCTCTTTGATTTATGGACCTTTGCAGTCTTTGAAATTTTTCTTTTGAATTGATGGGCCTTTGTGGCCTTTTGAATTTTTCTTTTGCTTTGATGGGCCTTTGTCACCTTTTGAATTTTTCTTTTGATTTTTGGATCACATTTTCTTTTATTTTTGCATGACTCTTCGAGGAGACATGTTGATCCTTTGATACATGTGGATTTTTATATTGAAGCATTTGACATTTGGCACCCAAATTGCTTCCAAAAGCAATGGGAGGAGTGTATTGAGATGACCGATATGGAGGTATGATGGATGAGTTAATGTAGGAAGAATTTTGAAAGTGGATCAAGGATGTGTGCCTTTGTTTTTCTTGAAGAATAGGAGATGGAGAAATGTGGGACCCCAATATGGATGGAAGGGTTGATGAGCTAAGGTTGGGATGATAAGGACCAAGGATAGATGGAATGTTTGATGAACTAGGATAAGGACCTAGGATAGATGGAGTGTTTGATGGACTAGGATAAGGACCTAGGATGGATTGAGAGTTTGATGGAATAAGATAAGGACCTAGGATGGATGGAGAGTTTGATGGACTAGGATACCTAGGTTGAGCATGAGGTGTATGACCAAGGCCATGACAATATGGATGTGCTTAGACAAAAAGGGGTTCTAGGATACCTTGATCATGAAGGCCTAAGCCTTTGCCTTTGTAATACATAATTTCACACATTCATTTACCCATGGGATATGCATTGTTTTTGAAACAAGATGTGAGACCATTTTGAGGAGGATATGATATGGATGAAAGGATAGGTGTTGGAAGTAAACTAGAGTGGATAAAGGTGGAGGATCCCAATTTATAGGTGTAGGATTCATGGATAGCTTGAAGAGGTGTGAGAGTCTCTTGACATGAGGATGATGGGATACTTTGATCTTGACTAGGAAAAGAATCGTTAGATGAAGGAGATGGAGTAGCTTGATCATCAGATGGAAGGGAATATTTGGATAGGATGGAAGAATTGTTCTGCTCCTGGGATGTGATGGAATCATAAGAGAGTATGGATTCATTGAATGGGGTAGATGAAGAACTTGGAAGAACATTTTGTTCTTGAGATGGAAGAGGATTATCATGGGTGAATAATGAAAGGAGGGGATCATCATATGGTTCTTGAGGGATGGGATCTTGATCAAAGATAGGAAGGGTTTGTAGAATTTTGGTATCATGGGATGGAGTGGAAAGAATGTTTTGATCGAGATGTGTAGATTGAAATGAATCATTGGATGTAGAGGATATGATAGAAGAAGGTGATTTAATGGAATTGTTATCTTGGGTGAAAGAATCATGAGGTTCATTTTGAATTATGGGGGATGAAGATAAATGCATGACATGACAGGATTGGTCAAATTTATTTGATGGCTTAGATTTGGGCTCCTCATTTAACATTTGCAAAAATTCAAAAACATTGAATTTGGATGATGTTGTTTTTGGAGGAGAAGAGGTTACATTCATATTTCCATCAAAGGACTTCTTAGTTGTGCCCCCTTGTATTTCCTTGATTTTCCTTTAGAGTGCTCTTATTTGTTGGGTGAGAGTACTAAGATCATTTAAGGGAGCTTCAGTCTTTTCAGGATCTTCCTTAATTTTCTCCATATTGTAGTCAGAGGGAAATTTGGCACCTTGGTTTTCCAATAAAAGAAAGTATCCTTCTTTATTTTGCTCTAAAATCTTGTCCAAAATTATGTGAAATTGTGGATCTTGTTTAGCTTCTTGAATCATTTCATCAGTTATTTCATCATTTGAACTATTCCCAATACGAAACCTATGAAAAGGATTTTCTTCCCTATCACCCATGTTGTAAAGTGGATCTCTTCTTTTGTCTTCTTCTTTGTGTTTTTGGGACCTTGTGACAACAAGCATATGCTTATACCAAATTTTTACTAACTTTGATCACAAATGGGAGAGTGAAATTTGTTGGATACCTTAATCAGAATAGAATGATGGATTCTATTGATATGACTAAGGAATTTCTAATTTTTAGTTTGTGATTCCCTAGATTGAAGGATGATGATCCTGTTATGGGAATTAAACTAGAAATTGGAAATGGATGTGATGATGCACTTTGCGATGTTTTGATCTTAGTTTGAGAAAATAAGGAATTTGCAAAAGCCTAATGTTTCCAAGTTTTGATCTATTGTTGATTTCCAATCCCTTAACATAAATGTCACTATTTGATTTATCAAATTCTTGTGTTTTCTTGATGATCTTATCTGAATTAATGTTTTGAAAACAAAGCATGCAATAGGAAGACAATTGTTCTTAAAGTTCTAGACTCTAAACAATAAGTGTATGTTCTTAAGATTTTCATGGGTTTTGAACAAACAAACACTTCAGACAGACTCACTCTTAGGGCTCAAGTAGGTCATCATAATAACCACAACCCACATCTTAGAACTGCATTGACTCACATAGCCGTGTCACCCTCGAAGGGGCGCCCATGTTTTTGTCTTTTCCAGGCATGTACTCAGAGTGACGAAAGTGGATACTAGATTCCTTGAGCAAACGATACTTGGCAGTTATATGGTGAGTATCTTGGGGGCAGATTCTTCCCTCCCCTTACATTGTGATTATTAGGATGTTCAAAAACTGACACAGTTGGCTACTACACTAGGTTCATAGTAAGGGTTTCCATTCAGTATGGCAATAATAAACTCCCTCAGGAGACCTCCCAACCTTTAGAACAAAGGCTTTGGGGATGGTTATCTTGCACACTACCGACAAAAGTGGGTTTCCCCAGATTTGCTTTAAATTTTATAGTGGGGTGGAATAACCTGTCTTTGGTTTGAACCCACTTAGGTCATTCCTCTTGGGTGAGTACTTTTTCCCACAAGAGCAAGCCCTCTAAAGGATGTAATAAAGCATTAAAATTGCATGAATTAAAAAGGCAATTTTGGTATTCTGATCACTCAGTTAAGGGGAGAGCATAGACCTATTGCCATAGACAAAGCAAACAGTGTTCTTTTTTGATCCCAAATCACAATGATCTAAACTACGTGAAGATAATTGCTTCACGAAAACAAGTTGTTCATTTTAATTGCAAAACTTATTGTGTGGTGACTATCCTAGATTGCTTCATTTTAATCCATGTCTATTCTATGGTTGCTTCTTTTTAAAACTAGATGTGACTATCCTAGATTAGTTCTTTTTAAGCTAGAAAAGGTCCTGTCTTTAGAAGGCGTCAGACTTAGAACCTTGTTTAGTTACAACTTGCATGCACTAAAACAACTAGTCAATGCGCTAAAATATACCTTATAAGCATTGCAAAAAACCTTAAACATGCTAAAAGAAATCCTAAATGTGCTAATCTAAGAATGCAATTTTTTTTAGACAATTTTAAATGAAGTGAGCTAAATGGATGTGCTATTTTGTTCCCTATATGTGCTAAAGAAATTGTTAGATGCACTAAAACCATTCTCGAATGTGCTGAAGACCTGCATAAGTGCTGAAAGAAGCCCTGGATGCACTAAAATGTGAATTTTTCCATAAAGCCAAACTCTAGAACGTGAAACTCTGTCAAAAAACCTGCAAGTAGATGTTAAAAATGGGGCAAATGCCCCACGGTGGGTGCCAAAAATGTGTCCTGTGAAATATGTGTGAGCTAACTAAAGAAATATAAACCAACACACCAATAAGACATTAAATCAAAGGAAGATAATAAAAAATTAAAGCAAACTCTTAAAAAAATAGCTACTTCGAAAGCCTCTTATTGTGCTCTATCTCCAAGGATTCATTGCAAGTACTGGCCCTCAGTTGGTGTAAGTAGCAGCTTGTTAGAATGACAACTTTGGAGAACGGGCTTATGCAAAATGCATGTCTATTTGCTAAATGATTTAAGCTATGATATGAAAACTAAGATGCTATGAACTTGAAATAAAAATACCTAAAAATATTGCTAAATGCTGATTAGAATGCAACTATAGTAATAGCACTGAATTCACAAAATCTAGGATTGTTTTCAACTCACCAAGACGCTGTATTTATAGGTTTTTAGAGGCAAGAATCTAGTTGGAAAAGATCAATGGTCAAAAATAAGCTTGTCAAGATGAGCGGTGAGAGATTCTGGAAGTTGAGAAAAAGATGGAAGGTTGAGAGAATAATAGAAGATGTTTCCTCCTACACAATATTTTCCACTCAAAATTAAAGGAAAGTTTCCATTTGAGGAGTTAGTTGATAGTTGAAGATAAATCCCATAATTAAATATTTAATATTTAATTATATGTGAGAAGATGATAGAAAAGCGTTTAATTAAATATATAAAATACTTAATTAAATATGAAGTGAAGAAAGTTTCTAATTAAATATTTTAGAATATTTAAGTATATGAAGAGAAGAAAGTGTTTAATTAAATATTAGAATATTTAATTAAATGTGGAAAAGGAATTTAGAGGAATATCATTTGAATTTAAAATTCAAACTTACAATAATTAATATAAATAAATTATAAAATCTATTTAATTAATTAAGAAGAATAATAATTAAATAAATGTATTTATTTAATTAAATTAGAAGAATTAGAAAGTGAACGATATAAATAAATAATTAAATTTATTTATATGTAGATGACTTTAGAAGATTAATTAAATAATTCATATTTAATTAATTAACAGGCTTGATTAACTGTGACCATTTTTAGATGTATACAAGACTAATATATGTTATTATGTGGAGAGGTGTACCACTACAATCACACTTTTCCGTGTGTACAAAAACTTTGTATTCTAATTTATTAGATGTTTTATGTGTATTGTATATAAAAATTGTCTTCCAATTTTATTGCCGAAAAGAATCTATATAAAGCCTTAATGTATTACCTTCTACAAAACGTTGTAGTGCTAGGTAAACTACTAGTGGGAAATAAATACAACTCTGTTGCATGGATAATATTTGAGTATGACATTTTAGACTTCTTGCTTAAAATGTAGGTGGCTCTAGAGGTTGACAAGTACAACTTCATTGGGGATGTGGAGATCAGGAAGACCAGAGGCCACAAGGGTCATGGGCTCTTCACAACGAAAGGCATTGGCATCGGTGAGCTAATATTAGTGAGCAACATAGTTGTCATTGTTAATCATCTGGTTAGGCATCTCTAGATTGATCAAAGCCACAAAATAAAGACCTCTTTGCATGAAGATCTTGTAGCCATCGTTTTCAATGCTGCCAAAAAATCTCAAACATCGCTTTAGTAGATTTATGAGCTCGACGATGGTTCTATTCAAGTACACTTTTCATTGTTGGCCATGGATTTGTTTCAAGTGCAACTGTAAAAATTGTGTTCTAGAGAAGTCTCTCAACACTGCTCTGGAGAGCTTGAATGCATAGTTTGACGCTTTGCACCACGACGCTCTAGAGGGAACTAACGCTGTGAGGTTTGCAGGACAAGACTTTCCCACAGAGGATTAAGTTGCTTGTGTGTCTCTCAACACTGCTCTAGAAAAGCTTGAATGCACAATTTGGGGCTTTGCACCATGATGCACTAGAGGAAACCTATGCCAGGAGGTATGCATATTGGGTCAAAATGGAGTCAGATAAGTTATTTCCCAAGACTCTTGTGGACCCATTTTGTCTAGGGATGAAATATTGAAGGTCGTTGTGAGCACTATGTCAGGGGACTTTCTAGCCCTTACCATGGTGGCCCAACAGATAGAAGGGTCAAAGCATTAGGCTAGTTGTGTAGGATCGGGTATAAAGTACTATGCAACACAAGCTACAAATATATGTGTGCAAGTGTTGGGTACACACCTTGAAGAGCACATTAAAACTATCATCTACACACCGAAGAACAACTTGTAAGAGGAGATATAACAATATTTCATAGAAGTTATTTAGTTTTGCTTCATAAACAGATGATTCTATTGATTTTGAAAAAAACGGTACATCAAAGGATCAACCATTAATACCATGAAATATTTCTAAGATGACTATGATAAGATGGGTTGCTTTCCTTTACATATTTCTAACATGTCCATAAGATCAACATCCTTAGCTTCAACAGTTAATGGCTGCCAACTCTTCAATTGTTATTTGTGGCAATAATCCTTTTAACCAAGTATCTGATTTATTTAATTATTTTTAATTAGAAACATTACAATTATTTTAGAAAATATTAATTTCTATTAATTTGATTAAAAAACTATTATGTTATTATGAAGCAATGATTAGACACCATAAGTGTGAGTGCCAACTCTTCAATTGTTAGTGTATCACACAAATTGTGTCGTAATAATTATTTCCATTAAAAAATAATTATCTTATTATGAAGCAACTAATTATGATTCCTTTCAATGCTGACATGGACTACAATTGTTAGTCACACAAATTATGTGTTGTAACAATTAACATAATTAGTGGAGTTAATGGTTGCCAACTCTTCAATTGTTAGTCACACGAATTATGTTGTAACAATTTACATATTCTTCATTGATAAATAGGTACTGCTAGCTAGCATATTTTCTCGTCTCTGTTGTCGTGTGATCTTTGCTTTGTCATGAGCACTAGTGCAAAGCGTGCTTCTGTCATAATCATCTCAAAAAATTTATGACGGAAGCATGCTTTGCACTAGTGATTATGACAAAAGCATGCTTTGCACTATTGCTTCTAAAAAAAATTCATTCCTTTATAAGAATCAATTTTTCTACACTACACAAATCACTTCTTAATTTCATATTGAAAATAATATTTGAAAAATCAAATTCATTCAACTACAATGAAGTGGGTTTAACTACCTATGTAATTATAGTTAGCACTATCTTCATCTCAAAAAAATTTAAATAACATTTAACATATTCAAACTATAACTAGGTTATTTACCCTCTAGGTAGACTCACAGATACATACTCATAAAACGATTCTTTTCAGAAAGGCAATATTTTGAAAGTGGAGCTCTAGATTTGTCCAGATACAATGTACCACCTCAGGAGGACGAAATATGCTTGAAAATATGCTGCTATGGCAGACAGCTCACATGCTTTTGTCTTCACGATGTGGACGAATTTCCATCCATCGGTCGTCACTCTGTCACTAGTCACACGACTCATCCAACCACTCGTTTTCTATATTGTATGCTTTGGTTAATTTAAAAATTTTCGGTTGGATCAACCCTAATCTGACATTACTTCGGTTAGAGCAAACCTAGGGCTTCACGTTTTTAACATCCACACATCTTCTTCTCTCTATTCGGAGCTTAGTATACTTCCGTTCGTTTCATTGTTCTCGAAGGGGGAGGAGATTGGCTATCTTAAGGAGATGGCTCTCTCCTCCTTGAGATCCTCGGGCTATCTCCTCCCCACGATCCATGTGGTTTAGTTAAGACAGTTTAGCTGTTCATCTCTACTCCAACAAGCTTGATCGGAACTAAGTTCTTTTGGGATTACTAATTCGGCGGACTTAATCAGTAAGGCTTCTTTTGCCATCGTTATCTGGATTTATTGTTGTACTTTTGATAAATCTGGGTTTCCACAAAGTCTGTTATTTTATGTTTTAGCTTGTATGAAATTCTTATTTGGGCTTTTGTTAGTTTTCAGTGGTCAGGTTATGTGGAAGAACATAGAATCTGCTGTGCAAAAGCACGTAGAAATAAAACCCTGAGAGGGGCTGTAGATCACAAAGTCTGTTATTTTATGTTTTAGCTTGTATGAAATTCTTATTTGGGCTTTTGTTAGTTTTCAGTGGTCAGGTTATGTGGAAGAACATAGAATCTGCTGTGCAAAAGCACGTAGAAATAAAACCCTGAGAGGGGCTGTAGATCTGTGGAAGATTTTGAAATGCAGTGAAGTGAAAGAGGTGGGGACGCACATTGATTTCATCTCTGGAAAGGTAGGATCTGGATAAAAAGAACTGTGTCAGAAATCTGTCCAACAAGAAGAGTTAAGAATAAAGTGGTTTATGCGTTTTTGTTTCAAGAAATGATTTCTTTGCAAGCTAAAGGTCTGAAGCATGTGATCCACAATTTTAGAATGTAGTTGAGGAGTCCAGCAATCACCTGTGATCTTCAATACTTTTGAACCCAGCAATCGCTGGTGTTCTAGATGGTATTGATTTAGTGGACTAGTCAGTTCTTTTTTTGATCAGACATACCTTGAGTTCTTGTAGCCTGGCACCTTGATGATTGCTAGAAGGAAAAAAATCACCAAGAGCATATGAGACAAATTTCCTTGAGAAATACATTGGGTAGACCGACCTGCAAAATGAATAGCAAGATTTAGGAAAGAGTTTGTGAATGAACACGGGGTTTTCAAATTTTGTGTTGTATTGACATAAAAAAGACTGAAAATAAGCTTTGAAGCAGTGGACAGTGTGCAAAAATATATCTTGGTGGACATTACATGTTTCTTCATCAACAAACAGAAGAATATGATCATAGGAATATGGAAGGGATCGCGATGGAGTTCTGAACACGCACTCAAATCCTAAGCAATAAGTGTCTTGTTGAATTCAGATGAAAATATTTGGAGCTATACGATAGCTGCCTTGCTTTTAGAAAATATGGGCATCTCCTGAATTTGAGAATCCAAACTCATTACAGTGGGAAATTCAAGAATGGTGACACTCCTGCTTTTAGAATGAATGACAACCTCCGTGGCTGAGAAGAGAAATAGCAGATGCACTCAATCTTTCTGGTAGGATGTGGCATCTGTCTTTTGTATTATTCTTGCTCCTGAATTTTTTGTGCCGGTTGGTGAATTTCAATTTTAAAAAAATCTCTTCGCACGTCTCTAGTATTGAAGTTAATAGCATTTATTTTCTAGTGAAAGACAGTTTTTTCCATCTTTGAATGCAGAAACTAGAGCAAATTCAAAACATCCTCACCAAAGCCAGTGGCCACAGTTTCAGGTGTCATCCTTCTACGATTGCTCTATCAGTTCTCTAATTACATACTTTCTGGGGAATTTAGATGTTTATGGCTGGAGCTTGAATTGAAGGCTGGTTCGCTCATGGATTCCTCTGCAAAATTAGCTTTGTTTAAGTTTGGTCATTTCAAAAGGTTGTGGAAAAAACATATGTGCAGGTATAGTGTTCTCATTGTCTTAAAAGATCGAGTCTCCTTGAATAATTTATGATAAAATGCATTTTTAGAATGGTAGTTTTCTGGTAACGTTTTACGAGAGTAGAAAATAACGATTTAAAACAAAATACTCGTAAATTTCAGGGTCTCATATAAAAGAACCGTTGCTTCATAAAACTATATTGAAGCCCTATAATTTCAATAGGAATATTATCCCAGTTGGAGAATGTAATTCCAGTGTGGACAAGATTATTGCTAATTGAAGGGGTGCTTCTGAAGAAATGTCCCATTAATTGGAGAACTGGCAAGAACTTGCAACATTTTCATTTATTTTACCTCCTTAATAACTTATTGTGTTAAGGTTTTCTTGCGATGTAAAAACTTGGTTGTGAAGCTGTTGATTAATTTTTTAAGTATATTATTACTACAGTATCTAATATCTAGACTATAGGCAGCACATACTTTTGCTTTCCAGAGCAAGATGCTATTTTCCAGGTTTTAAATCTAGCAAGCCCTTTAATTTCGGCATTCACAGATCAAATGTCAAGATTGCACTCAAGTTGGGTTTTTTTTATAAGTTTACAGAAGTACTTCTAAAGTTTTGTAACATTCAAATATTTCTGAAATGTTTACAGAAATCTAAACAAGGAAGAAGATTACTGGAATTTTGAAGTATTGAAGATGCTAGAGGTGACGAGGAAGGTTCTGTGCATCTTCTATTTCTCTTCCCAGATCGCGGAGATTCTCATTCATTGTAAAAGCAAGGGTTTCATCATAATTAATTTTCTTACTCTAATTTGTTTGGCTTCTTAAATTGTGGAGATGGTTTTATATTTAAAGAGCAAGCCTGCTATCAAAATCAAATCCCTCCAAATGATTTCTTGTCAATTCAACTAGACACTTATCTTTTAGTATCTGAGTGCATGTTCAGCACTCCATCCTGATCCCTCCCATATTCTTATGGCCATACTCTTCTGTTTGTCGATGAAGAAGCATGCAATGTCCATAAAGATTTGTTTTTGCTCACTGTCCAGTGCTTCAAAGCTTATTTTAGGTCTCTATTAAGTCTGAGAATTTTGACATTTCATAACATTTAATAGTCTTTGTCAGTACCACAAAAAATTTCTGTCTTTGAAACTCCTTCATGAAACTGTCAACCAAACCCCCTCAGTTACTTCTCAAATCATCTAGAAAATGCATTTCAACAGAACAGCTGCCTATCATGCATTAGATCCATTCCTCTTTTTATTTTTAATGATAAAAAGTCAATTGACCATATCAAGGATTGAGATAACTATGAGAATAACAAATGTCAAGGTGTTTCTCACCAAAAGAGCACCTAATTGGCACCTAATTGGTCTTTTTGTCCAATGCTAGCGAGATGATACCTGAGGAAGCAAGCTGGTTTCTTTATTTGTACTTTGTGTTTTGAGATGTCATACACAATTCTTAATCAAATTCTGCCAATATCATTTGGCACGAGTGGATTAATGAAGCTTGTGGATGGATGACTCAAAAGATTGTGGAAAATGACAAACAGGTATGCTTCTCTTTTTCAACTAAAATAAACTATCGATTATTGATGGACAATGCAATATATAATAACGGTTTCTTGAAGCTATTTGCCATTGAAAAATAAGTTCTAAACAGACTAAATGCTAATTTAATCTCCCCTGTATGTTGAAACAGCTGCTGTTAAAACCTTACTGAAGTTTACAAATTCATTTGGCATGTTACACCAATTGAAAATTCAGCCTTAAAGGAAGTATGACGAAGGTGGAGTACTCTTAGAGGGAGGTCCTTTTCAGAATCTCTTAGAAAACTCACCAATCCCAGGCATGTTCTTTCATAGTATTACTGTATTATCATATAATAAGTGGAAGTAGCTTCGAATAATAGGGGAGAGTAATTATGAGTCTCTCATCAGTAGCCTTGAATTGTACAGATTGATGCCCTAGATCTTTTATCGAATATCTTAAATATTTAAGAGTACCGGCTACATGTCAATTCTCTCCTCGGATATGTGGAAAATCTAATTATAACTGGCTCAACTCTGGTTACAATACCCAGTTTTGTGGAGTTGAAAATTTGGAAAATAAAATTGAGAAAATCTGATTTTGGCAAGCTTATCTTTTTAACATTGACAAATTTCCGAGCTTCAAGAGTTGTCAAGTTTTCCATGCTTGAATTACCTGGGAAGAATACTGTTAAATCATTGTGTGATATTGCTTAACATAAAAGATACTGAATGTACTTGATGTAAAGTACGGCGTAATATCGATTCTCTCCTTGGATATGTAAAGGAAACTGGTAGCGGCGGCAACACTACGTTTACAGCACTCAGTTCTGTGCACTTGAAAATTTGGAAAATGAAATTGAGAAAATCTAATTTTGGCAAGCTTGTCATTTTTAACATTGACAAGTTTCCAAGTTTCAAGAGTTGTCAAGTTTTTCATGCTTGAATTGCCTGGGAAGAATACTGTTAAATCATTGTGTGATATTGCTTAACATAAAAGATACTGAATGTAGTTGATGTAAAGATAATAATAAACATAGTTGAAAAACTCGCCAATTGCAAAAACTTGCCAAGCCTGGAAAATATGGTACGGAAAAAGCATAATGATAAAGCGTATTTTTGCAAAATTCAATGATAAGATGCATCCAATGATTCAATAAAATGAGTACATAGAAGAAACAAGCTAAGTCTAGTTATATTTGATTAATTTGAAAGAAAATTAGATACAAAATTGCATCCTCGTGGAATGCTCAATACGCTGATACTATAGTCTGAAACAAAATGAAAATAGCAAATTGTTTTTGTAAAACTGGAGGTAAATAGTGGAGAGTACCTAGGAAATCAAATGAATTCAATGGGAGTTTGTAGGCAATGCCCCCAATGGGGTTGAGGGGCAGTGCCCCTTGCGGGGGTCTGGGGGCGGCGCCCCTTGCGGGGTCCCGAGGCAGCGCCCTGGGTGCACTACTTGTCACGATACATGGCGGGGTCGAGGGGCGGAGCCCCCTGACACCAAGCCCAAATTAAGACCTCCCAAACCACACAAACCTTCATGGTGTACATCATTTTGCATTACAATAAAACCCAAAATTAAGACCATCAAAGCCACACAAACCTTCATGGAACGCATCATTTTAGTGTTTTCTGAAGCAGAGCACACAAATGACCAAAAACTTCGTCGAGTTTTTGGCGAGTGTTACAACTATGATAATAAACATTGTTCATTGCTGATTAGAGGACTGTTATGTTTAGTTGCTGTTAAGAGTATAGTTATGTCGATTAGGTAGAAATTAGTTTTGGATCATTACAAGCCCAAATTAAGACCTCCAAAACCACAGAAACCTTCATGGTGTACATCATTTTGCATTAACAATAAAATTCCAAAATTAAGACCATCAAAAGCCACACAAATCGTCATGGATGCATCATTTAGTGTTTTTTCTGAAGCAGAGCTTAGCATAAATGACCAAAAACTAAGCTGAGTTTTTGGTGAGTGTTGCAACTATGATAATAAACACTGTTCGTTGCTGATTAGAGGACTGTTACGTTTAGTTGCTGTTAGAGGACAGTTATGTCCGATTAGATAGAAATTAGTTTTGGATCATTATGTATAAATATACCTTTTTCATTTGCTGTTTAATACAAAGAGTTTTATTTTTGGTGTGTCTCTGCATTTAGGACATCATCATATTTGTATGATTTGTAAATCATTGATACCTTCATTTGGTATCAGAGCCAGGCTAGGAGCCCCAAGGATCAGCAGTGTGGTTTAAGGGGGTGTTGGAAGCCACACCTGGACCGACAATGGGCTAAAGAGGAGCCACTAGCTTAGTTGGTAGAGCACTCCAGCAGCAAACGGAAGGTCCTAGGTTTGAGTCTTAGCTGATCCAAGCATTTGTATCTCTCTGCATTTTGATGTGTAGATGTAGATCATCATCATATTTGTTTTTTTGATTTTGTAGATTATTGATACCTTAAGTTGAAATATCATTATCATTACAGAAAGCAATTATAGTTGAAATTTTTTATTTACAGAAAGCAAATTTTCCACGGCTGGCATTAAATCTAGTCTTTTCGTTTCTCGCTTGAAGAAAGTAGTAGTCGAAGTAGTGCTACCCTTGACTATTATGTTTTTTAGCCTTACGTTTAAATTACAGTTGAGGGACACACAATTCTCTACCTCAAATCGGAGACGGCCGTCAATACTGTGATTGGTAGAGCCAATTGATCGAGTGCTTTCTACTTCAAATGCAATAGTCTAAAAAAACTAGTAAACATCATATAAAATGAAGAGAAACACTTGTCGAGTGCAATCAAATCATATGGAATGTTCTGTCGTTTACATTTCTTCTGCATTGTCATTTATACAGAGTGCTTTTTTTCTTCAGGGAATAACTCGAAATGTACTGGAGGCCGAATAAATAATTACAAACTATACGTTGCATTTGTATTGTTTACTTGGATTGGATATGAAGTGTTTTTATTTGGAATTGAAAGTCCGAAGACTTTAGCTGGCATGGAAGGCCCAATCTATAGGAAATTATGCATTTTGTTTAGAGCATTTTAGGGACAGGTGTATTATAAGTGCATAGATTTGTTGGATGTATTTTATTGCACAACCTAAGGTTAAAATTTGAGAAACAGAAAGGTACGAGAAACGGGTGGTGGTTTTAAGCTTTAGAGTGAATTTGAATGGTAAGACTTTTGCCAAGAGATTCAGAATTATTGTTTGACATCCGTAAGAAAATCCTCTCCCTTTTGTTCCAACTCTCTGAATTAGTGGGATAGTCGTCGATTATGTAATAGGGTACCTGCACTAACAAAGTGTAAATCTTCAAGATTCCTCTTTCAAGGAAAGATTAATAGAA